>JANHGB010024144.1:0-15874 GCA_026283785.1 Coracopsis vasa | reverse complement strand
AAGAACTGGGGGGAGGTGGGGGAGGAGGAGGAGGAGAGGGCTGTTTCTTTCCCAGTTCTCATCAGCCAGCATGCTCGGTTAGCAGTGCAGAGGTTAAAGCCTCTGAGGTAAGGCAATACTATTTATAATCATCAGCAATGTACTCTACATATTTGAAAGTCTGATTTTGGTCCTTTAAAGGCTGTCTGAGAAAGAGTGGCAACAGAATTTAGAGAAGCTAAAGTTTTCACTCATTACTGTGAAGCAGAGGACATTTCAGAAGCCAAACAGCATTACTGCAGAATAAATATGCTAAGCATTGCGGGAAGCCAGATGAAGCCCTAAATGAAAACATTCCCGTTAATGTTTAACCCCCTTTCACTTATACCAGATCTCCACACAAGCTACAGAATGAAGAACACTGTCTGAATTCTGCTGAAGGACAATGGGACTCTCTATTTATCTTTATGATGCTGCCGTCTCCTGGCTAATTTCATACAAGGTAAGACTGGATAAATTAGATTGTAGGGCTTCAGATTTCTACTATTCCTCTATTAAAACACATTTTTATTTTTGTAAAGCAGCAAGTATTTTCACTTCAGAAATATTTAATCATTATATTTATAGATATATTTAACTATTTCACTTAAAATACTCAACTCTGCCATAAGGTTAATACTTCATTTCTTTTTTACTTTGTCATAGAGGTACTGTGTGATGGAGGTCATTACTACTGCTGTTGTTTGCATTATAAAAATCAGAATACTTAGGAATACTTGTTATGCTATGTTCAACATTTTTATACCCTCTAACTCAAGGGTTTAAATAGCTTTCATAGTATTTGCTTCAAATTGTTATAAAGTCAAATACACAAGGAAAAAAAACCAACAACCAATGACAGGAAAAAACTATAAATCTGTTGAGTATATACCAGTAAACACCAATACAGTATTTTTAAGGAAGAATAATGTTACATTTCTAAGGCAGTGTTAATTAGGTTTGATGAAGAAATTTTGTTTTACTTGATATGTCACAACACAGAAGCAGACTCAGCACACTTCCCCAGGCTGAAGCAAAAAAGCAAAGTAAAAAGCAGTTAAAAGCTCTGATTTTTAACATTTGGTTTTTAAAGGACTGAATTAGTATTCACCTCTTCATAAAAATGTTTATAGTAATGCCCGCATAAACCCCTTTCAGACAAAAAATAGACATAAAATATTTGGGAAGGAGGAGTTAATACATTTTAACTATTTTTTTAAAAGATGATGTATTCCTAAATTGTTTGGTTCACTGAATTATGAAGTTATATTAACTACATTTTAATCTAAGATTTAATATTAAGCGAATACAAAGCTTACATTTTAATCTAAGCTTTAATATTAAGCAAATACAAAGAGTACAGACAAAATAGAGTATTTAGAGGTGAAATGATGCAGTCCAAAACACTATGGCAGGAAGAAACAGGAAAATGTAAAATGATTTGCTACTGTGAACTGCAGAGCAGAGTACATAGCTAATGGGGTCTGGATTAACAGAGATGATATTTCACAGGCTTCTTTTCAGGCACAAACGTAATTCTACTTTTCTCCAGTTTACCTATTTAATTGAGATGGAAGAGCTTAGGCTTACAACAACAATTTTCTATTAAGTAATATCCATGACAGCAACCACAAACTTGCTTGAAAATCCCTACAGTGTCAAAGTCTACCCTCAGCACTTCTAAAAATTAAGACAACTTCATCCTCCAGATTTAGAAGATGTCTGTAACATAGAAAAGGTTGAGTTTCAAAGACATTCTGATAACAATAAAACCTATAATGGCACTCTTGCACAATAAAACTGAAAGGCAAGATAGTCATAGACTGGGTTATGTCTGGACAGTGGATCTTCTCAACAGTATGACATCTTCCTCTTCAAGGGCAGGAAGAAATACAGTAGTGTAGTCCTTGACAGGAGACAACAGCATAGAGGCTAGAGGATTTTTCTAAGTGGCAAATTTCATATGCAATGGGACTAACAGCACCAATTCTAGCTCTAGATCTGGTAAAGTCCTAACAGAAAGTCAATGCTTTCATTCTATAATATATCTTGAGGCTAAAAGATGTCAAATTCTGTTCTCATGGGCAAGGCTTCATCATTTAGTCATTGCCCAGAAACATATTAACACCGGAGAGGGAATTATTTCTTCTTACCTGATAATAGGTTGTTTGTGTACTTTCACACTGCCATATAAAATACAGCTTCTCAATGCCTCATGGTTCAATAGGAAAAATCCATAGTAAACACTTAACAACCTGAAACATCCCTGGAAGCTATTACCTGAAGGGTAATAAAAAAATCTAAGCATATGATACAAACAGCTTGATTCCTCAGGGAACTATCCTCTGCAACCTGTCCACAAAGATGTACTTAAGGACAAAACCCGATGAGCATGCTCATGTACACCATCATATACAGATGTTCTATATTCTAAGCAGGTATAAAGTCTCAGTTACTTCTACAGCTGCCCAGTGCCTTCAGTGTAATTTTTATGTCCAGAATGAACATTCCCTGTGACATACCATAGGGATCTCATCACATTCATTAATTCAGAGCAACCTCAATGCTCCTCCTGTAATTAGTTTTTCTGACTCCATGAAAATCCGTGCTTCCCTAACAGACACTCCCTCTTCCCAATTTCTGCCACTGGGTACGTTATGGCCATATGCAAATCTATTCTTGGCTCCAGCAGTCAGCTGGTAGCAGGCTACAGCACTGGCATACTTCATTTTTACTGCAAACCCCTGTCTTTCACCTTTTGGTGGCATTCCTTTTCTCCTCCTTTCTGCACAATACCAAAAGGTTGACATGGACTTTATTTGCTGAAGCTTTTCTTCAAAGGGATCAAAGACTCACATCAAGCTTGTTTACCCAGGAAATGCATCCCTTGGGAGCCATGAAGAAAAATATATTCTTCTGGGACCTGATTTCCTAATGTTTTCCTTTGGCCTATTCATCCAATACAGATTGATGAGCGCTACTGACAGAACATACAGGCAAAATGTATGAACCATCCACCTAACATTCAACTCCACTTTCTGGAATGCTAAGTGGAAAAAGGGGCATTCTTCCAGCATGAAATCCAGTGCATACCAGTAAGGGCAATTAAATAAATACATTCTTTCCCAGCAGCCTAATGAGATTTTAAAATTGTGGTAATATAGAGTATACATTCTCTTGGTTCAAACTCTGTATTCTTAATGCATTTTGAACTCTATGCCTCATTTCTACTACTTAAACTAAAATGCCCTCTTTATTTTCAAGCTTCTAAGACTGATGTATACTGAGTTTTCATTAAAAGAACTATCATCTTCTTCTTCCTAATGAAAACCCTAGAGCCTTCTAACCACAACAGCATTCTTTATAAACAAAGATTGTTCTCTCTCCCTATGTAAAACCAATTATGTTGTGATGTTGATAGCTGCAAAGCATGAAATATTTACAGGTGAAATACAAATTTGATTAAATAAATTCACTGAATCAAGAAAATAATGGCTTAATTTAGCTCTTATGATTAATGGCAGTTGATGGACCCTCCCTCCACCCTGGTATTTTCTCTAGGAAGTTCTATAGCAAATGCTTCAAGGATAAAGCCTCCATGTAATTGCTGTGGGATTTAGTACTGCTGCACTCTCGTTCTTCTGACTTTCAATACGGTAAACATGAGAAAACAAAAGATCACAATGGAAAACGTCCTGTGCCTATCCTGATGTAAATTACAGTTCTCTCAATGCTAACCCTGGCAGTGATGCACTTAACTCTCGATATGGTCACATGCTAAAAATAAGAAATGATTGTCTGCATGTTCTGTTTTCCAAAGCACCAATACAAAGATGTCAGAGAAAAAAAAAATCCCTCAAAGAGTTAGAAACATTTACTGCCTCCATAAGGATAAAACCCAGTGTATTTTGTGGATTACATTTTAGTCTCTTCCTTTTGCTTGTTTAATAAATTTTCTGCTGATTTAATTTATTTAACTTTGGTCCTCTGGGAGAACTTAAGGTTTCCTAGGCCTTCAGGAAATCTCAGCAGCAGCTGCCCCAGCACACAGTGTTCACACATCTGCCCTACTCTAAAGCTAGACCTTGACCAACCCACGGCACTGGACTTACCTACTGACACATACTTGGCCTCAGAGGAGAAGGCTGTATCCAATGGATTAGCCCTCCTCCTTGATCAACTAATGAACCATAAAAAGCCATTTTGGGTTCTTTGGATAATTTTGTTTGTCCTAGAAAGACTGCTTCGTGGCTCTGCAAGTACCATATCCAAGGGCTGAGTACACTGCAGCATGAGCATGGGCACAGAGTTCCTTCTAGTAACTGGAAAGAGTAATCTCAACATTTAGATACATCACTAACATGTCATCTATTAATAAATTATAAAAGGTTCTGTCCTCTTTCTATCTCACTTTTCCTTTCAGATAACCTGAACACTTAATTCAACTACAATGAGAAGACAGTATCTGGAAAATAAAAGATGAACCCACTTGATGCAACAAAATCAGGATTTTTACTGTGCATTGCTGTCTGCATGTTCATCTACACTTTCATCTACCTGAAGGACACACTTTCTGAAGGGCCAAATGAACAAAAATTTAATGCAAATATAGCAGAGTGTGGTTTTTACCCGGATGAGCTTTGTTCAGCTCTTTTTGCAGGGAAAACAGCTGCCTTTAAAATTGGAAACTCTTGTCAGAATACCTACCAACCTAAAACACTCAGCTGCGTTCAGACTTCATGCAACTGCTCTGTGGTTTTGAAGACTCTGCATTTTATCACAAGACCACTGTCAGATGAAGAAAGGAATTTCTCCTTGGCATACATTATTACAATTCACAAGGAGCTGGAAATGTTTGTAAAGCTGCTAAGAGCTATTTATATGCCTCAGAATATTTACTGCATACATGTTGATGAGAAGTCACCACAGGATTATAAAGCTGCTGTACAAAACATTGTCAATTGTTTTGAAAATATTTTTCTTTCCTCAAAAAGAGAAAATGTTGTTTATGCAGGATTTTCAAGATTACAAGCTGATATTAACTGCATGAGAGATCTAGTTCATTCCAAAATTCAGTGGAATTATGTTATTAATCTGTGCGGGCAAGATTATCCCATTAAAACAAACAAAGACATTATACAATACATCAAAACTAAATGGAATGGTAAAAATATGACTCCTGGGGTAGTTCAACCACTTCATATGAAACATAGGACACAGGTTAGTTACAAGGAGTATGTACATTCTGGAATGTCATACGTGTATCCAACAAAGAATACAAAAGCTAAACCTCCATATAATTTGACTATATATTTTGGTAGTGCCTACTACATACTCACTAAAGAATTTGTACAGTTTACATTGACTGATGCACGTGCAAAAGATTTGCTTGAATGGTCAAGAGACACATACAGCCCGGATGAACACTACTGGGTCACACTGAATCGTTTAAATGGTAAGATGTATGTTATTTCTACTCTGCATAACCCCTGGAGCAACAGCACTGTAAGGCCTCTGATATGGAGAGCTAGTGAGCTCCAGTTCAGAGCTTAACAACACTGCTTAACTGAGTCACATTGCATAAACATGGTAATTTCTTCAGCCTTGATGCTGCCCTTTCAAAGAGTCACATCTGACAGCCAAGAAACAAAGCTTGATTCCAGAAAATTACTACTTAAGGTGGAGACCATTAGCTAGAATAATGTTGATTAAAAAGGAGGTTTTTTGTTACACAAATGCTCACGCTCTCAAGGAATTAAAATTAATAAAACTGAGAATGATGCCTGTTTGTATGATGCAAATATCTGTAAATAAATACTGAACATGACTAGAGTTAAGTCTTCAGCAGTGAGAATTTTCCCTCTAATAAGTAGAAAGAAACCTTATCAGAACCTTATGTTTTTAAAGATGCTCCAGGGGCTACACCACATGCAGACTGGGAAGGAAATATACGAGCCATTAAATGGAAAGATCAAGAGGGAACCGTACACAAAGGCTGCAAAGGTAATGTGAATTTTGGTAACAAACTCAAATTTGACTGACTGATCAGCATTACTGGCAAATCACGCATTATGCTTTAAACAGGCTATTAAATGTGTCTCACTGGTCACATACAAGTTATTTTTGAAGTATCAAATAAAACTGAAAGCCACCCTACTCCACTATATCCAATCTAAATAGCTCCTTGCAAAGAAGCTTCTTGCAAAGACTGTCACAGTATCCATATACTGACAACTTTCTTTCAACCTCCGATTACAAATGCATTAACTTGACTGATCAGTTTTCAGCGAAGGATAGCGGTTTTCCTGACAGGCATGTTTGTCATGCATTTTCATCAACATTCAATTTGAACAATAATAAAAAAAAGAATACTGCTGACCACATGCAAAACCACAAAATGTTTAACTGTCTCAACTCAGCACAGTAAAGCACTGCATGGTTAAACGGGTATCCAAATAGAAGTAGATCTTCAGCATGTCCAACTACAAAACACAGTATTAAGTAGAGCTGGAAGTAACGTACCCATTTGTGTAAAATACAAAACCAAACCCTTGCGTCTATGTTTAAGATCAAGCATTATCCTACAGATATATTTTAGTGATGCTCAATGTGAAATCAAAAAGAAGTTTTGTTAATAACACTACAGAGCAATAACATTATTCTGTTCAGCTTTCTGCTGCTTTCAGATAACTTCAATTTGTCTTTGCAGGTCATTACATCAGAGACATTTGTGTCTATGGACTAGGGGATTTGCAGTGGATTATAGAGTCACCTCATCTGTTTGCCAACAAATTTGAGCCTGCAACATACCCACTTGTTATGGACTGCCTAGAGAGACGCTACAGGCTTAAGGTATTGCACCAGGCAGAAGTCCCCATCGAAGATCACTGGCGTTTTCAGGAAGAGAACTACTTCAACATGAAGCTGAATGTTTGAGCTTAACTAACATCTAATCAAGTGTTCAAAATACTGACAGAAATGTTAACATTCTTAGCCATAGACTTTACTCTGTGCATTATAGCGTAAGTACAATACTGTACTACCAGCTTGTCAGTGAAATAAACAGTTCTTATTTATTACAGTAAGATAAACAGACACAATTAATGGGTTAATTCTCAAAGGAAATGACATGTCTATAATTTACTAAAGACAAGGGGGAAGTTCATAATCCTTTAAGTGACATATTTAACTGGAAAAATACATGTTCCTTGTGTCCTTGGCAAAAAAAGGACTAACCAGTATGAAAACAATAAAATGGATGCAAGACTGAACAAAGATAAAATGAAAAGCACAAATTAAAGTCATGTCTATTGTATGTATGATGAAATAGATTATTCTGAATAATGAAGTTGACACTAAAATTTCAGAGCTTGTAGATACACAAGTGACAGCTGGTTTCAGACAGTCCATTTCACTGAGGATTTTTTGTTGGTTTGTGTCTCTCTCTCTCCCCTCTTTTTTCTTCCTTTCCATGGCCAGCTGCATCTCTAATTTCATTGTGTAGCATGGCAACATCACTCCTGCCCTAGTCAGGCTTTACTCCTAATGTAAAGGGGGGGTGTGCCAGAAACACTAGTAGAGATCTTGCAATCCTTTAAGTCCCTGTTTCTGAAGCTCTGCACGGGCTTAGGGCAAGTAGACATAGGAAAGTTGAGGCCAGGGAACAAAGGAAAATGGAGTGAAAGCCATCTTTCAACCCCGATGTACCTGAGGGAAATCAAACTTCCCTGACCTTGCAACAGTCTGCAACGACTGGAGATAACACCTAGCAGCAACTGGGACAAGCATCTCGTTTCCCAAACCTTCTGCAGACCAAAGGCAGCACTTGCTGGTCTATACTAAGGAAGTGCTTTTCAATACACAACACAGGCATAACTAGGGAACAGTAATGAACAAGGATCAGCCCTTTTCCAGGCAAGAGTTGCTCCTGCCTCTTCAAGACTCTTAAAGACACCAAGCCAAAAAGACTGGGGAATATAAGGAAACAGAAAGGATATAGGTGGTGGTCTTTTCTACAATATGACAACTCTTCCACTGGATTAAAAGTCTTATAAGACCATCTCTACACGCTGTCTCCAAAGGTCTTTGGTTAGGAGATACTGACAGAAACTAGAAGAAACCTGAATTGTGAAAAGTTGTTTCAAACCGTTCATCTCCCTTTACAAGTATTTCGGCAAGAATGCAGATGAAAGTATCATTCCAGCAAATCCAAATAAACTACTAGTTCTTTTGCTTGAACTCTAAAGGTAACTAATAAAATATAGCCTGTTACTTATAAGCTCACTTGATTAGAAAATACAAGTTATTAATAAATGTCTTTGAGCAATTTAGATGCAAGCTTCAACATGCATCCAAAACATAAATTTTTACAAGAAAACTGACTTACAGATTAAGCACTTTTCCAAAAAATCAAACGAATCAACAAATAACCCAGCAATAGAACATGAAAGCTTCTTACTACAAACTTATTCCCAGGTTCCTGGAACTGCACTGCTCATTTTCCCACACGAATTTCCCAGAAACATCAATTTCTTTCAGATGAACTTTAACCTAAAGAAAGCCCATCTGGTCTTTCTATTTATCCAGAATAAATAAATCTAGTTAGTTACAAAAACTTACAATCTCAACCCAGAGGCCTGAATTCAGTTTCATGTATAATTCAGGACTTAATTTTGTTGCTAAATACTGCTGGAGATGCCTTTTTTTTATGCTGGGAAATACAAGGGATAAAAAAGAACGGTAAAAAAGAGCCAGGCAGCATGCTCACACTGAGCTTGTGGAGAGCCCCTGTTAAAACCATTAGTGAAGCTAATGGGTCTCTGGCATGTATTAATCATAGCAATATTCATAATTAATCTCCAAACCCCTCCCAATCCACAGAAGGGCACTGCCAGCATTAATCCACTCCATGTCGTCTTTTAAAGCGCAACAAATGCAGTATCTAGCTTTTACCTTTCATCATCATCACACAGAACAATTGTTGTGTATCACTTCTGAACTGAATTAGAAGGATAAAGTCAATAACAAGGCGCTCTATAACGTGGGCTTGTTTTGCAGAAACTGAACAAGTCAAACTGGGAAACAACATCTGCACAAATAGCCCTCCTACAATATGACTTAGGTGTGATTTTGCCCTAAATTATTTTTTATCTTAGACAGAATTTTACATATATAAACTTCCCAGGAAATCTGTAATTGAACCACTCCATTGTCAATCATTAAGAAGCAGTATTCTACACATTAATCTGAGCAACTATGACCACATTACAGTCTTGAGATATTTTTTTACTTCTAACAATGGTAAAAAATCAAGTAATAAAACGATCAAAAGCTGAAAGCATTTAAACATACATAAAAATCATTTGCAGAGTTCTGTAGGTGTTACGAGTAAATCAACCAACTTTTAGATCTCAGCAGCCAACGTTTACTAACTTTTGGTGACTGCTGATCTAAGAGCAGTGTCAAAGTGACTTTGTTCAAGTAAACACTGTGCTCTGTAACATACTGCACACACATTAACTCTCTATCTGAAAGATGCATACACAATTTCTGTTTCAAAAAGCACATGTTCAATAGCTCCGTATCTAAGTTAAACATGTGATTGTTTTATATGGCAGACTTGAATAGTTAGGGTACTATTTCAGGTGTGTATTAAGAATCTGTTGACTCCGAAAACAATTCCAAAATAAATTTTAAAGTGATGTAAGGAATTATATTTTAAAATGTAATCTTGCCCTTAACTTCCAGAGTGACTCCTCAAAGGGCTTCCACTGCAGATTCAACAACCACTGTCCCATCTCCAAACTACCTCTAGCATACTATTACAGCAATAATAACTTCTTAGACAGGGGACTCAACATCAACAATCGGCAACAGTGCCTTTTTTGAACCCCAAAACATCAGGTTAAATAGATGCCATACACTCCTAGGTACTTCTTTTACTGCATCATTTCTAAAAGCTTAACTTTGTCAAATAGCAACTTCCAAACAAGCAGGCACCAAAGACTGCCCATGCAAGAACCAAGAAGACAGAACAGAAATTCTAAAACATTTAATCACTTTGGGCCCCATCAAAATCAATGGGCCAATAGAGATTAGCACTATCTTACAGTCTTCAAGATCCCATCAAATACAAACAGAGTGAGTAGAAACAGTCTTGCTTGTTCTTTTCATTTAGTAGTCTGTTGGAGAATTAACAATAGGTAAGAATGTCCCATTCAAAAGTACAAGTTTCAATTTCCATGTCGCATGTAATTCTTCCTGAAGAACAGGAAGCAAGAGGCACCAGAAAACTCCTGATCTTCAGGGCTTCTGTGCAGAATATGTATCACCAAACTTTGTTATCTGGAATCAAAGTTGTTTCCCTTTCTGCTGATTGGGAGTCCTGTCCTGCACATTTTAGCATGTGACTTAGTACTGAGAGTTTACATTTTTCCTTCTTACTGTACAAAACCTCAAAAACATGGCTCAAACAACTATGCTTCTGTGTAAACAGGTATTTAATATTTTCTTTCTACTCATAAGTTGCTGTGTTTTAGAAAAAACTCTTTTTCAGTCTAAATAGTTAGAAGCTTCAGAATTTGCCCCAAGCACTTACTTCATCTAACAAGCTCACTCTCCAACATAAAACACCATGAACACATTCTCATTGCTCTTTCAAAAAGTCTTTGGCCAGGGAGTTTAGTATTTTGGCAAGACCTTCCAAAGCTTCCCTCAACACTGCTACAGTGTCTGACTGTTTGCTTGCCTTAGAGTTTCTCACTTTAATGTTATTTTTTTAACTTGAATCCTTCAGTATACTGCTACTTACGATGTGAAGCGAGAAAGAACAGTTTACTTCCAAGGGAGGTAAGTCACTGAGAAAAATAGTTGCCTTACTAAAAGTCCTCCATCCGTGACAGTTTCCTCTCACATTCTTGTGCCATGCCCTAGTACCAGTACAGTCTTTTGAACAATTCCAGTAAAAGCAGATAAATACATGTATTTGTCAGCTCTTTATATCTATGGAGGCAAAATATGGTTTTTTGAAAGAGAACTCCAGTAGAAAGACTGCTTCATCCTCCCTGTGCCTAGACTCCATAAAGCCTTTCAAACCTAGTACTACAGAAATGCTGAATTCTTCATCTCTGAATTTTCCATTTCCTTGAGCAAGACTAAATGCTTATATGAATTCAGCTTTTTCCTAAACACTTATTTTGTGACCTGCGTATTACTGGGCAAACAGATTGCTCTATTTCTTGTATGAGCTGCAACAGAAAAAATCCTGAGAACTGAGCAGTGAGAAAACTGTCTGATCTGTGGGGCTTCCCACAAAGTAGTAAGCATTCCCATGAGCGAAGCCAGACAGCCTGCAAAGGGAGCAACCCTCTGCTCTGAGCACAGGGAAGTGATTTTATAGTTCCACAAAGCACAACATTTTGTGATATGCACCTTGTAGCATGCAAATATATGCTCATTATCTTGTTCAGATGCTCTAGTTTAAGGTATATGAGCAGAACTGTTGTTTGGGCTACTGGGTATTTGTATTCTCTAGTGAATGTTTTCATTGCATCACTACAGCATCTGTTTGACAGAGTCCTTTGGGAAACTTGCTGTTTACAATTTAGCAGACTATCAGGACTGCTCTGTAGGCTCACAGACAAAATTAATACACAAGAATATCTTGGTTTTAAATAGCTTTCTCGTAGTGGAGAAGAGAACTGGCACACAGCTCTTAGACTGACACTTCTCCAGTTTATATCCATGCTATAAACTTCATCCCCTGGGATGAAGTGAAAACAGATTCTGCTAGCTGAAAAGAACTGAAAACACATTGTAAACAAGCAAATACAGTAGTTAAATTCTTTTTTAACTACTCTCATTGTGTTGCTGTCTGAAGTTGCATAATGCCTCTATGTCCACAGATGCGGCAGGGGCGCCTAGGGCTGGGCATCTGGGCACACACTGGCAGACAGAAGGTGGCAAGAAAAAAGTAATACTGTAGCCCACATGGATCTCAGGTTGCTTTCATTTCAAAAACGATACTGCAATTCTTAAAATACAGTGTTTAGGACCAGTAAAAATGTACATATGGCAATCTACAACATTCCAACATTCTGTATTTACTTCCTTTGTGCTTTGAAAGATCATGGATCAGAAGAGGATTCTACTTATTAATTTAAAAAATTCTAATTCTAGCATACGTACAATAGACAATTATTATTTTTTCTTCATTAGTTCCAGTTAATTTACTGTATATGACCCATTGCTGCATAAACATAGAACGTCCTGGGGGAATGCTGCTAATTAGCACTTTATATCTAAACAGTTAGTTACCAGAACACGCAGCAACCAGTTCCCCATGATCCTATTTAGAAGAGTTCTGGTCCCTTCTTGGTTCCGAATGCAGAATGAGAACATCATCAGTGTATATTCAAGAATCTACCAAATCACTCTTCGAATTTGCTCAAAGGCAATGTGGACTAAAACATGTTCTCCTGGGTGGTTAGCATTGTCCCTGTGCACCAAAATCCAGTAATGAAAAAATGCCAGACTAAGTTACATTATATCCATTTCACTATTTCTAGAAGTGTCCTTCTGAATATTGTGAAGAATCCACGTGTGTGAAAACATTCACATGGAAACATGAAGCTGTGCTAAATACTGATTATTTAAGAAATCCAGAAAATGTGTGGTATTCATTTAGTTTTTATAAGATCATCAGACTGGCCAAACCATCTCATTCCTGCATTGAATAATCAAGTTACACCCATCCATCAACAAAATTCAGATTGAAAAAACAAGCTTTACAATAGTGGATGTGAATGCAACTGTGTATGTGCATATATATATATGTACACACACATACACTCATATGTATGTATCTGTGTATCTATCTGTGGAGGTCAGATGTGACCCTACTGCTACCAAAGTTGACGAAAAACTCACCTTATGACAAACTTCTGATTTAATTTCTTTGAGAGCACGTTCAGAGAACACACAGCCACAGTTTCTCAAGAAGCAAAACCTTCAAAGAGAAAAAAGACAAGACATACAATTGTTTTTAAGAAGCCCTGTGCAGTGCCGATTTAACGTAGAAGCAACATAGCAATGGGCTAGCAGGACACAGCTAACTTCTTTACAAATTCTTGCAGCTAATCAAAGTATCAGCATCTTTAAATAGATTAAACCACAACATATTTTGTTATTTCATTCTCGGTGTAACTCATCGTGGGTTTACGACAATCTCTCAAGTGGATCTTAGCAAGACAAATGCTCTTTGAGATGTTTTTGTACATTTGCTATAGGTCAATATAGGTCACAGAATCACAGATGGTTTGACCTTGAAGCTCATCCAGTTCCAACCCCCTGCCATGGGCAGGGACACCTCCCACTAGAGCAGGTTGCTCCAAGCCCCATCCAATCTAGCCTTGAACACTGCCAGGGAAGGGGCAGCCACAGCTTCTCTGGGCAACCTGTGCCAGTGACTCACCATCTTCACGGTACAGAATCCAGTACATCCAGTACATAGACTGAAGTGTTTGTTATCTCCCACTCACATAACCAGCCCTCCCTATTATGTGTATATATGTGTTCCCCTCCTTTAATGAAAAAAAGGTATCTCGGGCATCAAATACTAAGAAGTAAACAGCATTTCAGCACCAGATACTCTTCTGTTACTTCCTTTGATCTATAAAGACAAATTTTTATCCATTTCTTACGTAAGTAAAATCTATTTTCCAAATCTTCTATTTAATTTTAAATAATGTTTTAAGTTCTTTTTAAAAACTTTCAGGGATTTTCAAGATTTATGCAAGTTTCCACACAGAAACAGCAATAAAAATACATTTTAAGCACCTAAAATTTCAGTTGATGCACACAGTAAAGCCCCCGAACAACTTTTAGTCACTTTTTCTCTGCAAACATTGCCCTCCGTATTCCTTTATTGCATGTATAAATTAATTTGGGAAAGGGTTAACTTTTTATCTTTCCTCTTGAATATGAAAGGACAGAACACTCAGCAGTATCAACTCCCTCCTTTTGAAAGGAAGACAAATATTCCCCACAAAGGCTTGAGCATGTATGTGATTTGCAATACTATTGATTCAAACATTTTTACCTGCTCTATATTCTGTTTAGGACAGTAATGACTTTTAAAACAAAATCCAGAAACTTCAATACTGACCTATGTCTTCCATTCATTTCCAATCCCACCACTGGGCATATAAAGCGTGCAGACTGCATGTCATCATATTTGTCACCTTTTATACTCTCTTTATCACCACTCCAAGCTGGATTATCTGCAAGCTTTAGTTCTGTTACATTCTGAAAAACAAAAATGCAAGTCTTAAGCTATTTAATAATCATTTTTAAGCCATGATAACATTCCCTAAGATTTTTTCAGTGTAATTTGTTATTTTTAACACTTTTAGTGTACACTAACAAGATAAGCAAACTGGGGTCTTGTTTCATGTTCTAACTTTCATGCCACTCTTCACTATTTGACACAACCTGTTTACCTTGATACTCTTGATATGTGATGCAGCTTTCATAGGAGTTTTATCAGCTGACTTATCCAACAAAAATTCAATGATGGCATCTTTATTATACAACCTGTAATATAAAAAAAATGTAGTAAACATATTTGATTCTCATAACATTCTTTCAATAATAAATTAGTACCTTTTATTACAGCGGTCTATAAGGAAACATTCATACCTGCCCAGCTCACAGGCCACAATTGGGCGACGCAACTTCTCCTGACTCAGAGCACAGTAGTGCCATTTTGCCACCAATTCAGCATTTTTGTCAGCCTGAAGGAAAAACAATACTTGTGATTTAAAAATAGCTTTTGTATTTGCAAATTACTTAACAATAAAAATCAAGTAATAGTTGGAGCATCAATCAAATCCCGAGGTATCTTACCAAACCTACTTTCTACACTCAAAGCTTACCCATTAAATAGCTTTAGCAAAACTTTTTAGCAAAATTCATTATCAGCTTTGAGAGCTTACCTCTATTAACTTTTCCTGCATTATGGGACTGGGCACCTACCTCCCTCATCTGACTCAGTTTTCTTATTTTTTACCACTTCCACTTGTCCCTTTCCCTCTGTATTCTTTTTTGCTCTTCAAATTTGCTCCGTTGCCCTCTTCCCTCTAATTCTGCATCTCCCCTCTGCCTGGGTCAACTACCAGATCCACTCTCTATAAGGATCAAGATAACAAAAAAAAAACAAATACGAGGATATCAGTCTGCTACCTGATCCTCCAGTCTAAATCCACGAATTTTATAACAGATTAGGCCATAAAAGAAAGGCTGAGATTCACACCTACTCCAATAGCCTGGTGTGAAGAGGAAGAGAATTTTATTTACTTATTTTACACCAGCACGTGAAGTTTATCTAAGTTTTCTGATGCTTCTTGTGAGATTTTCCCCAACCTTCATCCACCTATACACACACGGGATGCCACTGTATATCCATTAGCCAAAAACATCCCCCCAAAAGAGCCCAAGCACCATTCAGCATGCAGGCAGATGGAATGGTGAAATGGCCCATGGTCTGGCCCCACTATTAAACGATCTATTAAAAACATTACCCTCAGACACCACGCCCCTAGGTGAAGGCAGAATGCCCTGTGCCCGGAAAGCCCTCCAGGAGAGCTACAAATCTCCGCTATAGCTGCCGCTAGCACCATAGATGCAGCCCCAGAGGCGATAACCGCAGACAAGCGCTTTTCCCCCAGCCGCCAACCCCAGCGGGCCGAGCGGCGTTCACCAGCCCCCCCCAGGGCCTCTTCCTAGGCCGCGGGCAGGGCCTAGGCTCACAAGGCCGGCCCGACGGCCCCAGCCGCGTTCCCCGCCGCCCCCTCGAACC
>JANHGB010024143.1:0-24427 GCA_026283785.1 Coracopsis vasa | reverse complement strand
ATAGAACCGTTCCACCTTTCACCTTCATGGCCCATTTCCATCCCTTTACACTCGCGGGGAAGGCAATTAAATCAGACATTGCTTCTTTCTGTAGACTCATGATACCTGTTTGCTTTGCATAAGCGAAGGGGCAAGAAACGATTATCTGCTGACTAATGTTAGAGCCAAAAGGGATTAAAATATGCATCCTTGCAGTTTCCCTCTTGCTCTTTAGGTGGCACTCTTGTACTGCTGCCTGAAACTGTTGGATGGGCACATGAAGCAGTTCCTGCATTCATGTTAAAGGTGAAGACTAAAAGGAATTGGGTCTCGTAAGGCATTTAGTTCGGTAAAGGAAAGATTCTTGACCTTAATTTTATATGAAGTTCAACTTAAATATCACAGTATACATTTTTATTTTGTGTGAGAAGAAATGAAACCAAATTTTATGAACTACTTTATTGTAAATAATTTTTGCTATACTATTTTGTTTTTTAATTTGAATTCTCTTCTGCTCTCCAAGTAAAGAACTACTGAGAGAGCACACCACAGCATCATCAGTATAAGCTAGGTTAGTGTTAGTGATGCTTACTCTGTATGCATAGATCAGGATGTGTCAGTTGGGCTCTGCAGTGAGAATTTTCTTCTTCTGCCTGGACAGAGTATAAGCACAGACAGTTATAAGTGTTAATGGAAGTATAGCAAAAGGGCATTATTTCTGAGTCCTAGAGAATCAAATGAGAGTGCAAGAGTAGCGTGTGAGTCTGTATTGTAGTGAGTAGTAAAACCTTCATTCACTCGCATGAAAGTTGGATTTACTCTCTTTAATGTTGAAGAACTGGGAAAAGGAAAATTAATTCTACCTAAATTGTGATTAGGCATGTATTTTGAGAGTGGATCGTGTTAAGATCTTAAGATTGATACATATTTTGTAAGAATATGAAGCTTAGCTCTGTCTTGCATTTCTTGAGGAGCAGGGCAGTTCTAGTAAACTGTCAGAAGTAATCAGATCTTCAGAAAAAAAAAATCGGGTACGTTCCTCTTATCCTAAGGCTAAGCAAACAGGCAAACTCCACCCCCATGTGTAAACTGTTTTGCCTAGCAGAACCTGACACCACTGTTTGTGGCCAGTCAGGGATCTGTTGCATGTACAGATTTCTTGTCTATGCATGGTTCATTTATAAGCAGTCCTGTTTTTTTTTAATTGGGACTTGGAAAATTATGTGATGTTTTTCAGTATAGCGAATGAACCCTTAGAAATTACTTTGTCATTTTTATTTTATTTTGGGGATAGAACATACTGTTTAGTGTTAAGCTGATCTAAGTTAATCTTCCTGGGAATCGTGTCTCTTAGTGATACATTTAGTACTGTCTTACAGCTGAAATGCAATGTGAATAGCACTCCTAACCAGTATCAGTAAATTTTAAATTCCACTTGTATATTTGCCTTACAGCATGTTTAGTCTTTAAAAACGTATTTTGTAAACATCTTATTTTTTTCATCAAGACTAACTTAAACAGCTTTGTTCAATGAAATCTAGTAAATAGGAAGTTGTCTTTGTGTTCTTTGCATTTAATAAGATTCTTCTGATTGTCCTTTTTTTTCATTAGTACATGAAAGACCTGTCAGTTTGGGGGGGGTTGGTTTTGTTGAAGTGTGGAAGAATCCTATAGTTCTTTATTTTTATCATGACTGTTTCTAGGTTATTGTCTTCAGTATTCTACACTGTAGGTGCCTGAAGTTCATGGATCATGTTGATAAATTGTTTAAGGATCAGAAAAGAACTAAGGAAATTGTGACAGGTTGGAGTCCAGAGGAGGGCCACAAAGGTGATCATAGGTTAGAGCATCTCTCCTGTGAAGACAGGCTGACAGAGTGCATTTGTCCAGCCTGGGGAAGAGAAGGCGCTGGCTAGACCTTATTGCAGCCTTCCAGTACTTAAAGGGGCCAACAAGAAATCTGGAGAGGGGCTTTTTATAAGGGCATATAGTGACAAGACAAGGGGGAATAGCTTTAAACTTAGAGGGGCGATTTAGATTAGATATTGGGAAGAAACTCTTTACTCTGAGGGTGGGAAGATATTTAATGCTTTTGAGATGTCGATTGCAAGCTTCATACCAGAAGCTTCTGAAAAATCAAATTATATAGCAAACTTGATAGGTTCTTTTGTTTTTAATATATGTTATTGTAAGAGCATGAAAAGTAGTATGATATAGCTGTTGGAGATACAGCGATACACGAGAACTTTTTGTTTTATGGTTGTATCTTTTATTTTAAAAACTAAATTCAAAAGAATATGCTTCCTTGACAGCAATTAGCTGTTGCCTTCCTGGCATTGTAGTTTATTAAGGTTGTATCATAAGAATCAGAAAACTGCACAGTAATTATAAGAAATTATTTCTCTTGGTGGGAGGATGTGTTTTGTTAGTTTTGGTTCTTTGGTTTTGCCTTACGATTTCCCTCTAGAGGTGGGGAGGTTGCAAAATAGTTAAGCTTCAGCTATCCAGATATTTCCATCAATCTTGCTTGGTTTGTTTCTTTATAGTTCTTTAATTTCAAAAAGATCAATAAAAAATATTTTAACTGTCATCATTTTCCAGTTCAGGCTTAAGTTACTAAGCTTTTCTAGAGATGAAATTTCAGTTATATTATTGAGGTAAGGCTGGAGTTATAATAGGCTTTATGCAGTTTTTAGTATATAATTTAAGTTGCTAGAAATGCAGAACTTTACTTGAAGATCTAATTATCCTAATATAAGCTGTGGTTTCTGAAAAGCTACAATTTTCCTTTAAGCTGATATGTGGAAGGGATGGTGGTATGGGGTTTTTTGTTTGGTTTTATTTCATGTTTTTAAAATTTAATTGTTGGTTTATTCTTTTTGGTTTGAAAATATTACCCATAATAATAAAGTGTATGGTACTGTCTATTGTGAGTGGGGTTTTTTTATACTAAAACAAAGATATTTTTCTTTCAGGCTTTTTCTGTTCTTTTCTCATCTCCATAAAAGAAAAGAGAATGGAAGGCATGTTATTCTCTCTGGGCACAATGTTCAGCCTTTACCAAAAAAGTGAAAAAGGAAAAATTTTCCTTCTTGCTAATTCTAAAGTCAAGGAGGCTTCTACTTACATCTCTGTTATTTCCTAACATCTTAATAAAGTTACTGTGGTTTGTAATTATGAGCCCCCTTTACTTGAGAAGTTTGACATGTAAGCTATTCTTAAAAGAAAAAAGGCCAAATGTGAGTGCATTGTGCAGATAGTGAGGATAACTGACATTAGTTTTTTGTTTTGTTTTTAAAAAAGTATGTATTGGAAACCTAATCCAAATATAAGTGTATGAAATCCTGTCCTCCTCAAAGTAAAAACCACCTCGTTTGCTGAATTATTAAAGTCTGATTTCTACATTATTTTTGTCAATGGGGATTCTTTGGGAATGTAAGTATTTAATTGTGAGTACTTTAAATTGTTTGCGATAACTTGAACAGCAATCTAGCAATCTCCTTATGAGTACCCCTTTATATATTTTAGTAGTAAGATGGACAAGTTAGGCCTACCACTGCGAACTGGAAGAGATGTGCAAAGGTTTTATGACACTGATACAAAAACAGACAGTACCATCAAAAGACCAAATGAGTTGTTGCCTATAAAGAAGTAAGTATTACAAATCAATGTGGTTTATCTGTTTTGCAGAATCTTCCTCTAAAGCACTGGAATAGTAAAAGTATTACCTTGGCAGACATCTGTCACCCAGGATGTCTGCCATAGAATGCTGTGGGAGAAGAGTATATAATGTAATTAGTATAAGCATCTGTTTTATGTTAAGTAAACAGCTTCACAGGAGAACAGGAAAGATTAAGACTTTTACAAGTATTGACTTCTTTTGTTACTGATTATGAACTAAGAGTAATGAACATCTATCTTTGTAAACCTGAGATAAAACTGTTGAATGATGTAAAGCTGAAGGAAGCATTTAAGCCTAATAACTATACAAATGCCTTACAGGCAGATATTTTATGACAAAGTAATTTTATTCTCTGAAAGTCAAATACTTATTTGTTTTCTACTTCTGTAAGACAGCTGTGGTGGTCCAAGAATTTGAGCAGGGAAGAATTTGTAATAAGATGTCCAGCATTTTATTAAGTCCAACTTATCTCATATAAAGACTTTTGAATATTCAGCTAGTTGTAAGATCTAAGTTTGGAAGAAATTTTTTTCCAATCTTTTAAAAAGGAAAACAATACTATGTAGTAGCTAACCCTTTATTTTTAATTTGGAAGATGCCAAATTCAATTAGGTTGATTCTTCCTGAACAATACCTTAAAGCATATTGCAAAAGAAAAATTAGTAAGGAATTATGTGACGCATACATGGAATGTAATGCTATAAATAGTAGAAATGTGATTAAATCTCTTATTATTATTTTAGTATTGTAACTAAAGCTGAAGTATCTATGGGACAGAGCCAGAATATTTGAACTTAGTTTTCTATTTGAAGAAGCAAAAAGAATGAAGGGGGGTGGTATCTTTTTAGACAAACTTTTTTTTGTTTGTTTTTTGTTTGTTTTGGGTTTTTGTTTTGGATTTTTTTGAGGGGTTTTTTTTGTTCTTTTGCATGTTTGGCTAGAGCTATAAATCCTGTGAACCATCAAAAATCAGGTCAGTTTTTCATTTTATAATACATTATAAGATGCTGAAAATTTGTCTGAGTAACTAAAAGTGCTTACAATAGCCCCTATCCATAGCACAGTGATTTGATTTTAATTCTTGAGAGAACTTCTGTAAGAGTATGGGCACTTACTTTGCTCTTCATAACTTCTCTGTTCTTATTTGAATGTCCACTGAGTTTATGAATTAAATCTACCTTCTTTAAAGGACGTTATTCAGTATGTTACATTCCAACAGCATTTGACAAATGTGAATAGTTATTGACTCTTGTAAAATTCAGCATAGCAATGTGGATGGTCACAGTTTATGATTTCTGGTCTTTGGTATGCATGCCATTAGCCATAAGGAAATTATTTTGCACTGAACTATGAGCTGTTGGGGGTGACAGTGATAATTGTCAAGAATATGTGAAAACACCCTGTCTAGGGAGCAAGCTTGATACTTGAGTGTGTTATTGCAAACTCCAACCAAACTGCAAATGCATGAATAGAGAAAGCTTTTCATTTTGCAAGCAGTTGTGCTAGGTGTACAACATGAGCTGAAATCACCTTAAATCTTATTTCTTTTTGAAATTCACAATGGATAATAAACATCTTTAAAGGTATGTCCAGATTTTAAGAATTCAAGATGGCATTGTTACACAGCTTCATCTGCTGTCAGGCTTCATTAATACTTCACATGGCACAACTTAGAACAGGGATTTATTTAACCTTGCAAAAACAAGAAAAAAAAATCCAACCAAAACCTAAAAAACCGGCAGAACTAGGCAAGTAAATAGAAGTGGCAGAGGTTAGACAGACTGGAAGAGACCAAGCTGTGGTGGCAGAAGTTGAGATAATCAGAAATGTCCAACTCTGTTGAAAAAATCTGTCTCTAGAGACCAGATTGCAACTTAAGGATGCAATTTCAAGATTTGTCATCAAGTATACGTGAAACCTAATGCTTATCATGTGTCTAGATCTGGGATGAATAAAGCTGTAGACCATGGTAGCCTGCTACTTCTGCTGATTTACTCATCAGAAATCTCAGAAAACATTGCAGTTAACTATAAGACTCATATTAAAGTTTCTAGTCTAAACATAGGTTTGGGATTTTTTTTTTTGTGGGGTTTTTTTTCTGTCTTTTTAGAAAACTATTTGGGGACAAGAGTCTGCAGAAATTATGCAGTAAGATATGTTTAAATATTTCAGAATCAAGACATCATGTTAAACCTTTAATAAATGATGTTTTACCTCTTTGTGAGACTCTGCTTCCCTCAATAGACGGGGTAGACAGTGCACTTTCAATGTGGCTTTTCAGTATTTTGGGTTTTTTTTTCCTGGTTCAGTCAGTGGCCTCTGTTCTGTACTAGATGCCACACAAATCATGTATATAAGACACTGATTTCTGAGAAATTTCTGTAGTATATACTTAGCATTAAAACATCAGGTGGATTTTCAGAGTAATTAGTGGGATGAGGGTATATTACATATGTTTTAGAGAACTGAACAGTTAAAATTCAAGAAAGAATAGCAGTCAGTTTTTTCATGTTAATTTGTGTCAAATATCTAGGACTCCTAGTATTATGTTTAAAAATGATTGAGTCAAAGTACACCTTGAAGAGACTTCAGTTTAAGAAATTAATGCTGTTAATTGCAGTATGTTTGTCCAAAAAGAAAAACCAGAGAAAACTGAGTCAATAATACTTTTGAAAAAAATTTTTTAAATTACTTGCAGTTGTCTAAATAGGAACTGAGACACAATTCTGTTCTTTGCATCATAGTCTGATCATCCACAATCTGTGATGATCTATACCATTTCTGTGTCTACAGGTGAATTTTTCTTTATATGCTTTTCCAGCTTCCTTAAAGTAACAGTACAGAATGTTCTTTTCCCTGTTGAGCTCTAATGAATTTTACTCAATTATAAGCAATGGTCTCTCTTCAGTGTAAAATCAAATGAGGAAAATAAGATACAGAATATAGCATCTGTACTGTTGTGTATACTTGGAACAGTGTAATTTGGGTTAGATTTAGAACTTTTATCCTGAAATTTTGTAATGTCTGAAAGACATAACTTTTAATAAGTTTAATTCTGATATAACTTATGTAGTGCTTTTTAGGGTTTTGTTGGTTTGGGGTTTTTTACGGGGGGTTTTTTTTGGTTTTTTTTGGTTTTTTTTAATTATAAAACCGTCTTTAGAATCTCCTTGCTAAAGAACTTGGGCAGACAGGAAAACTAAGATAGGAGGTTGGTGTTTTGCCCAGTGAGTCAGAATCTTTGATGCTTCCACTCTACCTTTGCATGTAGAAGCCATTCTTGTTCAACTTGAATATTTTAGATAAATATAATATCACTTGATTTAATCTTAAATTTAGTTCCTGATTTCAACTTTCGTAGTGAATCATTTGATCACTTCTCCCCTGAAGTGTTTCCACTTGAGCTGAAAAGCCATCTTTAATCTATGCTCATAAACGTGAAGGAAGAAATGTTTTATGCAACATGTCTAAAATTCAGGAGTTCTTTCATTGTTCCTTAGTTGTGTCAATGTTGCATTTGAAGTTACTGGAGTTGAATGCATTTTCTTCCATATACTTTGAAAACCAAACCAAGACTAAATTGTTTATTATTATGAAACAAGCAGGAAGGGAATTAAAAATTAAAAGTCACTTTTGGGTTTTTGTTGCCAACTAGGCTCTTGGTGACAATTTTTTTTAAATGAAGTCTTATTTTATTTTAATGTCTATGAGCCAGTCAAAACTTAAATTTCATTTATGCGTTGGTGTTCCAAGAATGAGAACAGAAAAACTTGGCGAGTCATTCACAAGATATCAGTCACTAAAGTCTTGCTGAAGAAGAAATCCCAGTGAATGGTAATTCTTTTGAGTAGCGATGAAAAATTCTGTCCTTTGTCACTGATGATAAAAGGATGCCCCTTCCAATCTTTCTTTTTTAGTGCTACTCAGATTTTTCAGGGAATTCTGATGTTTCAGTAGTCATCAAGTAAGTAGTGAGATGTTCTTTATGTTTAGGATGTGCTATTCATTGCATACTGGCTTCTCATAAATCCCACGATTCTGAGGAAAGCAGCTTTCATAGCAGTGTGGTCATACTATTGAAGCCAATTTCAAAAACACTGTGACAGGCTAGAAAAAAAGAAAAGGCCCTAATGCACAGCTGAATAGACTTTCTTTCCTCCTATTTATAAATACAATATTTATGCTTAGAGGATCTACAGCATTATCTAAGAAATATGCATCCTAAATAAAGTCTGTGGCTATGAAGAAAAAGAGGCTTGTGACTCATTTGACATTGATCACAAAATGTTGAGAATATGGTCTTCCTTCTGTATTTATTTATTTATTTATTTACTTTTAAGGTGTGCAGTCAGCCGCTCTCTATTTCTCTGAAAGCCCTGCCAGTCCTAAAAAGTGACTTGTAGTTTGTCAAGGTGGACATTATATATTAAACCACCAGTACTGCAGGATCTACCTGTATTTTGGTGTGAAAGCAAGTAAAACACATGAACGAGAAGGGACCTGCTGTTCTATTTTGTTTCTCATTCTAAGACTGAAGTCATATTCAGCCCAAACCATGCAAGTTCATGCCAGAGCTCTACTGTCTGCTTCTAGTAGGAAATAAGTTATATTTTTCATGCAGTTAATTGATGTGTAGATTGTTGAACTAATTTTTTTTTATCATTTGTGTTACGTTCTTGTATGTATTTTTGTGTATATATAAGTCATCAGATGTTTTTTCTGTTTTAGAGGTCCAACAAAGCCACGGACATCAACCCCTCCTAGTGTAGCAAGAACTATGAGCACAGGTGCTCTAACAAACAAAAGAAAAACTAGCAATTCAGACAGTTACTCAAGGTACCTTTGAATTTTGTGGATTTTTGTCAGCAATAGAACCTTCATTAAAGGGGAGTACTTATTACAAAAGAAATTGGGGAAAATATTGTTCTCTGCAGTTAATAGATAACTCACAATCAGTATTATTTAGCATGTTTAATATACTGAATATATCTTGCATATTTGTCATCTAACAACACCTTTGTCATCAGTTGTCTTGGGTGTGCATGCAAGACTGTTAGAAGTGTCAAAAACATCTTAGGAGAGCTGTTGAAAAAAAATAAGTGAATGGTCCTTCAAATGATGAGTGGTTCAGTTGAAATTTAATTACATTGCATGCTAAGCATAGAAATTCTGTTGTCTGCCCTTTTAAAGGGTACGATAAAAACTGTAGTGCTGTATTGTATTTTAGCCTTTCTTGTTTTGGCAAGCTGAGTTTTAAGTTTTCCAGCATTTCATTTAATCTAACCAGCAAATCAAATATCCTAAACTAGACATAATTTAGATTAGATCCTAATTTAGATTAGATCCTAATTTAGATTTTACTAATTTAGATCTTACTAATTAATAATTTAGATTTTGCTAGATCTAAATTCTAGATCCTAGTCCTAAATTTTTGGCATATTTTTTTGTTTTCTTGCAGGGAACCTGAATATCTGGAGATAAGTAGGGGAGTCTGTAGAGTTATAAGATATGCCACTGTAAATAAACAGGAAGTGTAAGATGACAGTAACAATAGCAGTAATTCACTGCAAGGATTAAAATGATTTTGCATCAAGTTATACTGAACTGAGTTACAGAGAATGTTCTTTATCTGGGCATTTTCAGGTCTGACAGTAAAATTGGATATGACAGTGGAGACTGCACATCCTCAGTCAACGGAAGTTCAAAAAGCAGTGAAGGAAATTCACCTGTACATTTATCTAAGTTCTGCCATGAATGTGGAACAAGGTATCCAGTGGAATGGGCAAAGTTTTGCTGTGAGTGTGGAATTCGAAGAATGGTTGTGTGAACACATTCTTAAACGCAAAAAGCAAATGAGAAATTGGAAGCATCTGCTATATACTGCTGCATGGAAAACTAGAGCACTCCTTCCAGTTAGACTTCATGCTGCAAACATGTTAAAATATCATAGTGTAATTTTCTGAGTGCAATCTTCTGGTTACACAGTTATTTATAAAGAAATATATATACTGTATATAAAAATAGTAGGTACCTAAAACTGTGCCATTCAAGGAAATACTCTTTAATCTCTGGAAATACTTAAAATTAAGGTAAAAATGTGTTAAGTAGCTTAGGTAGCAGAAGTGGTTCAGTGTTATTTTTCTTGTAAATCCTACTAGATAAGTGGTGTAAATAATTCTTTATCTAGTAGGATAATACTTACCTGTAGAGAACTAGCCATGGAAAAACTTGGGATTCAGAAGTTTCTTTGTGGAAATACTACCTTCAGATGTGACAGTAACTTAGATGCTATGTTCTAAGTGACAACAATATGAGCACCTCCTTATAAACTCCTAGCTAAAAGTGCAAGTCTGGATACCTTTAAACTCTTTTAATAGTAATATTCTAATTGGACTTCCTAGGATTTTTTTAGAGAATCAAAATGAAATAACTACCTGAGAATTCTGTCCACATGTAAGAAAAGCAAGATTTTTGTTTGTGGCTTTTCATGTTCTATTTTCTAATCAGAACATGTAAGTACTTTTATGTATTTATAAGGAAACATGTGGTATCATCATTTTATTAAGTTCCTTTTGTTCAGAAACACTTGTCTTCCTCCTCCTGTGCTCCACCATGGCTAGCATATATAAAAGTTTTGTGCTTTTTGCCTTTAAAGATTTCCAAAGGTCTTGCTCCTTTTTTCTCTGCCCTCATTTCTTGAAGGAAAGACAAAGTCTATGCTTGTCTTACCTAAACGATGAACTCTTATTTTGGAAACAAGCCTTCTTGATGTATCCAGTACAATAAAAAGAATTCTATAAAAAAAATGTGTTATTAGAACAGTAGAACTTGATGCAAGCAGTGACTGGTTTTTATTCTTATTCCTGTGCAAGAAACACAGCTTACATACAAGCACATGATGGAGAAACTGTGCTCCATAGGTTGATGTGTTAATACTTTACGTGGATTTTTTGCTATTTTCTGTGTTCCTGGGCTCTGAAGGGGCAGTCTCTTGAAGTTAGTAATGGACTTTGCATTAATTCATTGGGAAAAAAGGTCAGGCCCTGGAAGTTCTTGATGTTGTTTTTATAAATTAAACCGGATATTAAAACCGTTCAAGGCAAATCACATAACTTGTATCTTAATATAGTAAACTGTTTTGTGACGTTTTGCTTCAAAGTACTGGCACCATCTTAGTCATGTGTGCAGGAACAATCTGAAAAAATTTAATTGTGCCTTTCCCACAATAAATACACTCAGAAATGGTTACTTTCAGCTCACAAACACTGTTGGTATCTATTCTTATAATTTCTTTGTAGTTTATGCAAAATTCAATGTAGTGTTCCATGACAACATTAGGATCATTGTTTGCATTCTCAAAACTTGTGATTACTATCAATGGAGCCAATTTTGAAGAAAGCAAGATTGAAGAAAAGACTCTCCAAAGCACGTTCCTGTCTTGGAAGATGAGAGATTTGAGAGCCTTGACTAGTCATGTTGCAGGCCACAAGTTATTGATTGTTTATAATTAGTTCAAAGGTGTGGAATTCTCTTACACTTTTTATACAAAATTATTTTTAGAAATTATCCTTCATTAGTGTAGTCTTGTTTTATTATAATTTTTATTAACTGAGCATGGTAGGTGGATGACTGATAATGATACTTAGAACTGGGAAATCACAGCTAAATGATGCTCTAGGTAGTTTAGGTTTTAGGATCGATATTTTGGCATATTCATATCTGTACTTGGAAAAAATGGAATCCTGCATCCTTTGCGTAAGTAAACCTGCTTTAGAAAATTGGGCCATGCTGTTCTGCAAAATGAATTACTGCAAAGCAAGTGTCCATCAGCAAAGATAACATCCAAAATAATTTGGATCAGTTAGTGAATCTACTGAGAAACCAAATCCCTTCTCTGTCTTGATGAACTTCCAGTTCTTGTTTCTACTGGAAAAATGCATTTTACTATTTATTGAAAATGCTGTCTACGAAGAGAAAGTTTAGTAAGAAATAAATACCTTCTGAGTTTTCCATGATTGCTGTAACTATAGAAAAAACATTGGTGGTTTGTCCTGTGAATTGTAGGTGGCAGGTTTCCTGGTTTCAAATCAATCCACATACAGTTACCATAATTTCTGCTTTCTGAGCTGTTTCGATAAGTCTCTGCTTCCGGTGTAGCATTTAGTAAATTTCTCCAGTGCCATATCACTTATTTTATTTACATTTCTATGGTTTATAGCAAGAACTAGACAGGAGATTAACCTGAACTGAAAGGATTTTAAGATTTCCTGAACTTTTAATTTGTTCTTACAAAAAGGTCTAGTGAAACATAAAGAACTGTTGATAGTAACATTAGATAATGTGTGTGTTTGAACCTACAATAAATACAAGCAAAGAAAATATGATTGACTATGCAGTTTACTGATGTACAGTGAAACTATCAGAAGCCTTGTATTTTTCCACTTTAGCAACTGGTTTTGTTACTGAATTACATAGGTTTCTGAAGTCTCTGGTACTACAGGCCATAGACTGTATTACACAAGATATCATCACACATTGCTGTAGTTCCATCTCAATGTGTCATGAAATTAGTGGTTTAGGGTTACTCAAAGAATCACCATCAAAACTATTGTGAAGAGTAGCTTTTATATGAATTTATTAGAGTGTGACTTAACAAAATTTGGTGGTAAGGTTCACTCCATTACTTACTACATGGATAAAACATACCAAGGAAAATCAAGGGAAAATCAAGCTATAAGTATTAATACAGAGACCAAAGGCGCAAAAGGGTAAGGTTGAGTCAAGAGGTTCAGAGTGGATCCCCTTGCTTTGTAAACTGGTGTTGCTTAGGTGTAATTAAGTCTGGACTTCATCGCAGACTTGGTCAATGGTTTGGATCGGAAGGGTTACATGTGTGCCAGTTTACCACAGTTGGGATTTTTACACAGCGTTTACTGAGCAGCAGTCTGTGGTTTTAACATTTTGCACTGTGCGTCAGTAGGACTCAAGTGTAGTGTTCACTACACTTGTTATGTGGTGTCTCAGTTAATTTACATGCAGATACAGGGACGTATAAAGGTACCCATTAAAAATTCCCCTGAAGTTCAGTGAAATATGTCTCTGCATTTCTAAGTGGTAGAGGGTTGAGCCTTGAGGAGCGGGGAGTCTTCAGCCAGCTCCCATTTGTTGCTGTCTGTGATGGTCCTCTGGTTATCACAAACTTGGGCATGAGCTCCAAGAGAGATGATGCTGGTAGCAGCCCACTGTAATCCAGGAGTGTTCAAAGGGCCTCACTTTGGACCACTGTTTATAGGGTCATGAAATGATTTGCTTTAGTCAGGAGTAAATTTCCATCTTGGCCACAATCTGAGTTGTTAACTACTAGAATTTTTTCAGCACTCCAATAACAATGGTACCTGTTCCACTCAGGCTATGATCAAGGGAAGGAATATTCCAAGGCTATTGAGGATTGACTGATTATCCCTGCCCTCTTTCTTGTCCACCTTGGCCAGGCAGCAGGAGTCCCTGGTATGGCCAGTGCCTCCCTTGCAAAAGTGCCTGATACAGGTGCTTGAGCGCCCAACTCATTACAGGAAGGCCAAGGCTTGATGGGAATTCCTGAAATTGTAGAACAGCCTAGTGGGGAGAAATGCACTACCACACAATGGAATGTTTGTTAGGAAATAATAGATTTCATATGCTTTCATAATGCCACTGCAGAACTGAATATGGGGAACAAATTTGTTATATAGAGAAAAAGATAATCTGTTAAGGGAGATAGACTCTGAATTTTGAAATTTTAGGTACATTAATGACCTAAAACTAAAACCTGTTTCCTTAGCCCTCCCTCTGCTTTTATACCTTGATTTTTACGGCAGGAAAAAGCAGGTATACTAAAAGGGGAGTGTTCCAAAATGTCTCAAGAGTCAAAATGTTGCTAATTGCAAAGATAAAACTGGTAGACAAACTATGCACCACTGATGCACTTCATTGATGAGTCTAAGCTTAGCTAGTGTCATTCTCTGGATGCCTTGTTGACAGATATTTATCTTAAAAGCCCAAATTCCTTAGAGTTCATGTGTAAAATTAGCGTGATGCGATTACTTAATTTAGCATCTGTATTTCCAGTTCTCTGTGCGTGTGTGTGTGTGTGTGTGAGCAAGCATGTGTTTTGTGAGAACTGGTAAGTTGCACAAATGTAAAAAGTTGTTTCACTAAAGCAGAATTTATACAAAGCAGGAGTAAGTGTTAGTGGAGAATTACAAAGCCTCAGGCAGTAGGCTAATGTAGTTACTGTCCATTTAAAGTGAAATTTATTGATGTGATTGTTTTAATGATTTCTGTACCAGTATCTGACCCTATGACAGGCTTACTGTCTGCCACTGCACCTTCCTAATGTGCTTACTAAGGTTACTCCATTCAATTAAAAATAGAAAAAGAAAAAAAGTCAACGGTAAAATCCATATAAAGGAACAAGCAGGAAGCTTGTTTGGGAGTCTGGCCTGAGGGTGTTTGCATTCCCATTCTGCTTTTGTGATGTCTGTTGTACAAGGGATATCTCTGTGCCTGAATGAGTGCAGGATCATTTGAACTGGTGTAAGTGCAATGGAGTTACGCAAGATACTAGCTTCAACAGTAAAAACAACATAGCTTAAGGTTTAATCTTTATATGATGTGTCTTAGCACAGGTTTATATTTATGCATGATGAAACTACCTAGGTAGTTTCAGAACTGGAATCTCTAAATATACAGCAAATTAAGTGTATGGTTATGTGGATAGTTATGCCCTCAGTCTTACACAACACCACAGGGAGGTGGGCATGGGGAAGCACTTCCCCATTTCAGCTCATACCTACAAAATGAACATTTAGGCAGAGTTTTGAGGCTTGAGAAGTCGTTGGAGGGTGGGGGAAGTGGGGAGCTCTCCATGGTGCTGGTGGTGCTCAGCTTCCTGCAGCTCCAGCTCTTCCCTGGGCTGCAGGTAGCAGGGTCCATGGGCTGATAGTTCTCAAATGGATTCCAAGAGCTGAGCAAGTCATTGACGTTGTACCTCACCATTGCAGCTGAGAGAGTGCCTGAAATGCAGTATGCAAACAGGACAGTTTTGTGAGGCATACTGAAGAAGTCAGTGGAAGGAGGTGTGGCTGCAGTAGTTTAGATGCTAATAAGGCATGTAGCAGTGCACACTATGTAATTAGTCTGAGTATAAAATGAAGTGGTATTGTCTATGTATTGCAAAGTTCTCCAGAAGTGCTAGACACCAGCATAAAGACTTTGTATATGTGCAAGGAACAAACTTGTTACAAGTTTTCTTTTAATATTGGCTGACAAATCTGTGTTTTGTAAAAGCACTATTTGCAACGTTAAGTCTTTCCAGTTTGACTAAGCTAAGAATGATTACATGGCTTGTATGACAGGGTAAATAGGTAAACAGGTTTTGGTGACTCTGGTGAAAATAGTTTCATTGCCTTTCAAGTAGAGCTCATTCCAACTTTTGATGGTTTTGGGTTTTTGTTTGGTTTTTTCCAACTCTCTGGTGAGGTTTGAGTTACCTAATTATGTTGTTGAAGAAGTGTTTGGTTGATATTTTCTTCCCAGTGTTCACAGTATAAGTGATTACTCTTTCATACTAGTTCAGTGGAGTGGGTTTTTTTTTTTTTTGTTATGTCATTCCAGAATGCAGATTTCTGGAGAATCCTACTTAGCCCCATTCTATTCCATCTTGCCAGAAAACAGCTTATTCATAGTTTCTCTTAATTAGTGTTTCTTCTTTACAAAAATAATCAATGGAAAAAATCATATTTCTCCAATGTGAACATTAACTTTTGAGTCAGCAAATCAAATATTCAGTTTAATATAACTTAATATTGAACTGAAGTTCTAAATGGTAGTGCGTGGTTTACCATAGTTCTGTATTTGGATTTCTGGCAGAAGTGTGAATGGATCTGGGTCTGATGTGTAAAGTGTTGAGTATTCTAAGCCCGTTACAAATGCCTATGTTGTATGATTGCTGTAACTCTTGGTGTTCATCCTTTATATGATACTTAGTATGTATATTCATAAGTTTATTTATTGATGTTCCATGTTTATAAATGAAGTGTTCATTCATGTGTTTGAGGTGATTAATTTTGTTAACATTGCATTTATTGTGTTTGCCTTGCCCCTCATACATTGAATATTTGTGTTTATGACCATCCAATGGGTTTCGGGTTTGTTTTGTTGTTTTTTTTCATAATCCCTGGGTTTGTTTGCATCTTATTTGGTATATTATGGGTTTTTTTAAGTGTCAGTTCTGTTTAAATTAATAAATGTAAATCACCACCTAATGCTAATTTGCCACTTATTAACAATAAAGCAAATATACCTACAAAACTTTTTGTGATGTGTGCATTTTTGTTGTCAAATGTGAAATTGTAGTAACTAAAATAGCACAGGGGTAAGTAACATCATTTCAACCTTAGGAATATTTTGATATCTTTGGTCTCAAGTACCCCAGACCTGATGTGAGAACCATCCCCTCTCTTCTAGTGGCTGGGAGAGAATATTTAGTTGTTCTTTTCAGATGATAGGGGGTTTTATTGACTTGTGAGATAAGATTGCTCAGTCACCTTGAAAAATACTCTATACCAGATACTTCAATCAGTGTCATCTGCCTGTATAAAGTTAACCGTATCTCTTCTTTTTCCCAACTTTTTTTTTTAATAAGGCTGTAAGGTATAATATATTAATACATAACCTAAACTTGATCTGGGCTTGTTCTTCTCCATGAGCTTAGAGAACTCTTTTCTTAATATGATTAAGCAAGAAAAATGCAGAAGTTACATTTTTTTCTGTGAAATTCACTTATAGGAGCAGAAATCGTAGTAAGGGGTTGGGTTCCTGATTTTTTTTTTTTTTTTGCTAAATACAGATGAGTAGAGATCAATTCCTTTTTTCTTTCCTCATTTTAGGGGAAAGTTCCTCCTACTGGGCTTTTCTGTTTATTTCACCGCACCCTCTTCAGAGGAAGGCAGATATACTTTCCATTCATTATGGATGAAATTTAGTTATGTGCCAAGAGTCTGCAGAATCTTTTGTCACCTCTGAGTTTTCATGATATTCCACGTACTGGTTTCCTCTTTATTCTACTTCACCAGGAACCATTCCAATTAAACGGCAGGAGGGAAAAAAAACAACCAACCAAGCAAACAAAAAACCCTAACCCAACAAAAACTTAAGGAGCTGCTGAATTAAACCTATCGTAAAGCAAACATCTCTTCTATTCAGCATAAGCCTGAAAAGATGAAACTGGAAGGAAACATATAACAAGCCAGAAGAGGTTTACTTCTGCATCTTTAGCTAAAGAACTACAGTGACCTTCCTTAACCTGGCTTCCTAACCATCAGAAATTCTTCCTTCTTACAAACCACAGAAGACCTAACTCATTCTTGCTGTTAGAAATATGCAACATTCTCTTGCTCGCAGGGCTTAGTCACCCCTTTTTGCCTTCTCATAATCCCTTGCAACAGCTTTTTTCTTATTTAAAAACCTAAGATTTTTCCCTTGACACCTTCTCATAAAATCCATGTATTTCTAAATCATGAATCTGACCTACTCCTATTCCTTATTTACTGTGGCCAAATAAATAAATTCAAAAATGACAGTGGCGGAGAGGTAGGCACAGTGGAGATACCTTGCAAGGTTTTCATCCCTTCACCCATTCCTGCAGAGCAGTTTATTGTTGTTAGATCTGTAGCTTTGGGAGAGACCAGAGAAGGTTTTCAAATGGAAGGAACAAATCAAAAAGCACAGGCCACTGCACTTAGCATTTAGTCTTTGCACATAAGTGGTGGCTCAGAAAATTTGGCAACAAGGATTAAGCAGGCAAGACATTCATTAAGAAGAGCAACCAGAAAAAAATCCACAGTTTCATAATCTGTCAATTTAAATTCCTGCTCTGAATGTAACCTTGGTCTTTTTCCCAGGATAGGCTTGAAACTGCTTGATTTGACTCAAGATTTAAGTTGTGGGCTGCTGCTCAAGTCACTTAAGATGACTGGACTTACAGGTTTTTAATAGCTAATCCTGCATCTGTGTGTTTTTCTTTTGATTCCCACTGATCTTTTCTTGCCAAGTGGTTATTAGGAAATTCATCTTGGCTTTTGACTGTTCCTAAATTTAAAAAAAATAAAACCCCCCAAACCCCAAAAATTTAATGCTCAGTCTCCTGAGGGCTTCTTCCAGTAGAAAAGATTTCTAGAGAAGTCCTTACAATTGTGGTTACGTTCTCCTATCTGCAATATGATATTGGGAAATCTGTTTCCCTTTCCTATTACATAAGAGTTATGGGTGGGGTTTGGGTTGGTTTTTTTCAGTTTGGAATTGAAGTTGTAATCTCTTACATCAAGAGCTAAAGAGAGCATGTGAAAGCCTCAATCACAGTTCTACAAAGATCCTACTCCTGCCTCAAGCCTCTTCGCCATAAATACGTGGGGGGCTGAAGCGAGTGTATTCCCGGAAAGCATAACAGTATGTTTGCTTTGCTTTTAACCTCTTCACTCACCATTAGCAGTAGGGCACACTGGGTTTCATGGATTCAGTACAGTGATCTTATGCCAGTCCAGGGAGATGTATATGGTTCTTTGAAGCACATCCCACCATTTTTCAAGCATTTTATTTGAATAGCACATATTTTTCAGAACAGTTCTGTGGAAAAGTTATTTTCACCAGATAAAACCACCTTATTCTGAACCAGGGAACAACAGGCTGACTTAACTAAAGATTTCCCATAGTATTTAGTCCAAGGTAGATACCCAGTATGGAAATGTCTACCTAAACTGGCCAGGTAACAAGCAACTAAGAAATGGGTATTTTATCATGGGAAGTCCCAAGCAGCTGGAGGTTACATTACCAGCTGTGCTTTTAATGCAAAAAAAAGCTAAGAAAGGACTAACGACACCCAAAACAACAGCCCAATTCCATAGAAGAAAATATTTTATTACCAAAGGAGTTATAATATCAAAGTAAGAAACTGCAAAAGAGTTATAAACAACTATAAAAATACTTCTATTCATACAAAATTAAATATGAACACTTCATTAGTTAAATGCCAATATATTATTCTCTGACAATATTCACACATTTTAAGTCATGTATGTCTAACATGTTGAACACGTTATATAAAATAATTGCGTATAAGAAATCACAATCTGAAGGTCAGACATTCTAGCTCCTCCTGCAGCTAACTCTAGGATAACCAAATACACAAGAATAGTGCTGTTTCCAGTGAGCTGAACAAACTTACATTCAGGAATCTCCTTTTTCACCTTCTATAGGTCTCGCTGTCTTGCCTCTACTCACAGCCAGTAGAAGTGTGCTACATCTCTCAAAAATCAGTACCCTTCCTAAGTTTTTCATAAAATTAACCTTTTGCTTATTTTTCCAAACTTAAATCAGTTTGCAGACCTATTAGATACCCACACTGAAAACATTACTGCATCAGCAGAACAGATCCCAGATCAGCTGCTTGTTTGGTAAATTGCTCTTTTTGGTCCTTGATGTGTTTTATGTAGATATTAAGAAAACAGCTACTTTTCCATACCGTTTCCTTCACCTGAAGCTTCTAAGATGGTTTTATAAATTGCAGTAGACACTTACGTATATTGCTTTCATATGACAGTATTATAAACTGACTCAAAAGATCAGAAAGTTCAGAGTAGCTTTTGAAGGTGGGACGCAGACTTCTGCCAAGTTCTTTGTTTCAAATGCTGGTCTTTTATTTCCACTTCTAGGACTTCAGCAGCTTGGTTTAGCCATTTCTGTTTATTCCTTCTCCAGGAACAAGGTACAGTAGCTTTCCATCAGAATTCCAGCATAAAGTGTTCATATAAGCGAGCAGAGTTACTCAAGGAATGCATATAAAATGCAAAGACACCAAGTAATGCCACTTTGGAAGAAAAGACCAAGATCCACCTGGAATCATCTGGAAATTCTTTTTTCAAATTTATTCCAGCAGGATCGAAGGCTAGATATGTTTTCCTTCAGTTCACATAATTCTTGGTTACATTTCTTTTTGCACTGTTCACCTGTTTCTGTATCTTCGTTATTATGCATATTTACCTGCGTGCAAACCTGAAAAAGAATACCTTGTATTGTTAATTGAGAAGTGCTTATTCTTTTCATACAGACATCTTTTAAACCAAACTGATTTCATTACATCTCAATAAATAATGGAGGTACCTTACACAGTAGTTAAGTCAGAAAGCTGGGCTACTTACAGAATGTGCCTTGGCAGTACACAGCCTGCATCACTCTGATGTTCCCCCTCTGAGCACAACTATACTGCTGCCCTACTGAACTGGGAAAATGTGGCTTCGACAGATATGGAGAGCCGAATATGGAACTGGTATGGACAAATATGTAGAGCTGAAACCAGTGTGTGCAACTGAGAACATGTGTCTTCCGTCAGTGGTTTAAAACTTATCCTCCATTATTTGAAGGACTGAAAAAATAAAGCAAATTAAATTGTGAGCCAAATTTTGAAAGATATGACTACATGTGTGGTACCTTGAGACTGGTGGAACAAGACAGACCTGTTCGCAGGGGTCAATGCTATGGCCCAGTGCTCAGGATCTTGCCCAGAGAGAAGACAACTGTGGCTCTTGTCCATATTCAATGACTGTTCATTATTTGTACCAGATTACTTTAACTGGTCTTTAAATGAAAACAGGCATCCACAAGGTTAGGCACGAGTTTCAAAGGTGACAACCCTTTGTCTTCTATGACGTAACTGGGATAACTTTTATGGTAAGGCAAATGTTGGACTCACCACAGGTGCCTAAACAAAATGTAGACACCAACATTACTTTGAAGATCTGGTCCTGGATTGTAACAGTTTCTCCATTTCAAGGAGAAAAGAACGAGTCAAATGCAGGCTTCAATCCAACTATTTAAGCCAGTTATAAAGAATTATATCTTTTGGTACCTGTGTACAGGCTTTTTGACGTTGGTCAGTTTTTTTGTGTTCAACAGGTAACTGTGAGCCACACTTAAAAGAATGCTCCTTCTCTCTGTAGGTCACTAGATTTGAGTGACACATCAAAGAGCAGAGTCTGCCAATGATCAAAAATCCAAATATTTTTTCATCCAACTGTTCTTGTTGAGTTTGAGATATTGTGGTTAAAATAAAGATCAAAGGTATTATGGAGTGAGAGAAATTCCCACTAATTGTTTGATGAAACAAAGCAAATCAAACATTCACCTTATGGTAAAACCCCAATGAGAAGTAACAAAGTATAATTTTATACACTAGAGAAGTTAAAGTCCTTCTTCACACAAGTGTGATCTTTGTCTTCCACTGGAGAATTAACTCAGGTATTTCAGCACTGAACCATGGTACGTATCTTCACTCTGGACCTCCAGATTATTGTCTCAGTCTTTGCACTGGGCTTAATGTCCATTACAAGATATATGCTACACAGAGCAAAATTTATCATGCATGTAACATGTTCATGATAGCTGTACCTTTGAGAGGTAGATGTGATAATCTGTGTTGAAGAGCTCTACTTAATAAGTCACATGCTTACAGTAAACTGCAGATTCTCACTACCACTCACCTTTTCTTTTTTGTGTCTTTCACATTTGCACTGTAGAACTTGTAATGTCCCACACGAGACTAATGCTGCTCTCCATCTAAAGTCTTTGCTGATTTTTTGCTTATGAAAGAATCTGAGCATGTTGCATGCCATACTCTGTAGTGCTTCTATTTCCTGTAAAGAGAGCAAGAAAAATGTGTCTTGAAAAGTCTGTGCACCTTTAATTCTTTATAATGTTGATCTGTCTTTTCTAAAAAAGCTTCATTAGTTGCCATTACTTTATTTTGCTTTCCTAGTGCCAATATTTTCCAATAAAACACATGACTGACCTACCTGCCACCTCTTTCTAATATTTAAAGTATCAATTTGTAGTAGTAATAACAATAGCATAAGGAAATCAGCCGATGCAGTTCAGAAAGCACTGAATTACTTTTGGAGTCAGTCCTGTTATCAAGTCATGATAAAATCTGCAGCAAGAGCTGCCAATTGTGCTTTCTGTCATTTGAGATCTGCCCAAACAATTACTAGTAAGGCTTTCAGATCTGAAGTGAAAAGCTTAGCTAATATGAACTTCTGTAGAAGAATGAAAACAGATGTGAAATTTTTATGTTTACTTCCATTGGCAAAATAAAATAGGGAAATGAGATTTCTGTACTATTTTGAATTAAAAATATAAAAATAACCTTTATAGTAGGGAAAAAAAAAAACATTTCTTGGACATGGAATTCTTCATATTTTGGTTTCTAAAGTATCATTTTACTTGACAAATTTTATGATTCCAAATTCAAAAAAATATCATGATTTGATTATAAAGAGGTAGCATTACTCTCTATCACAATGTAGTTTTAAGAGACTGGACTGTACGAAGAACCCACTTGAGTCTGTACAGTCTGAAGTAAATTTTGAGAAGTTAAATTTTACCTGAGTATCATTGCAGAAAAACACTTTGCTATTTTCATGTTTTTTATTCTTGCAGCACCTGTCACGATACTCTGCAGACATATTTACCTGTAAAATATCATATATGTTTAAACATGGAAGTACTTTTAATCAAGTGAGCCAAGTTTCTTACTAAGAGCTGGTGATGTCAACACTAAATTGTCCTGCAGCATTTCCTCAGGGGTCAGTGTACAACTCTGAGCTTTTCCTTTGCAAGCAGGCAAAGAAAACCCTAATTCAGCCCCAATTTCTACAGGTGTTTATCGATTCATACAGAATCACAGAATGGTTGAGGGGGGAAGGGACCTCTGGAGGTCATCTGGTCCAACCAGGGTCACCAAAAGACGGTTGCAGGGACCACAACCAGATGGCTTTGGAATATCTCCAGGGATGCAGACTCTGCAACGTCCCTGGGCAACCTGTGCCAGTGCTCGGTCACCCTCACAGTGAAAAAGTGTTTCCTGATGTTCAGAGGGAACCTCCTGTGTTTCACTGTGTGTCCATTGCCTCTGGTCCTGTCACTGGGCACCACTGAGAAAAGCCCAGCTCTGTCCTCTTTGCCCCCTCCCTGCATGGATTTATAGTCATTGATAAATCCCAAGTCTTCTCTTCTCCAGGCTAAACGGTCCCAGCTTTCTCAGCTTTTCTTTATTGGACAGATGCTCCAGTCCCTTAATCATCTCCATAGCCCTTTGCTGGACTCTCTCCAGCAGTTCCGTATTTCTCTCATACTGAGGAGTCCGGAACTGGAGCAAATCTATTCATTTTAAACCTTAACATTCTATCAAATTACTTGATTCTGTGGAATTTGAAAACATACAAGAATATTTAAATCTTACACAGGCATCAAATACAATATTTGTCAATGTTTGTCTCAATAAATCCATGCCCCAGGCATCTAAACAGATTGTAGCACACACTTGGCATATGCACTAACAGAAGACATCCTAAGCAATATCACTTGTTGCCTTTTTGTGACCACAGTCTTTTATCAACGGTTTGTTCTCTGTGGCTTTTTTCTTCTACTTTCATGCTTGTCATCAAGATGACATCAAGATGACAACTGAACTCAACAAAACTCCTTTGGTTTCTTCTTCAGCCTGTATCTAGATAGCCTAATGCAACCAGAAGGGGTTTAAAACAAGTAGCTCATGACAATATTGTGTTAGATCTCCTCACTTAGACATGCATTAGACACACATTAGACAGTTTAGTTCTAAAAGTTTTTCTGCAGATTTTTTAGGTAATGTTGCCTGTATTTCAGAAATTCACCCAAGATGAATAGAACTTCATCCTTGACGTGCTTTCAAAACCAAGAATTAAGGGAGTCAAATACTCAATGGAAAAAAAAATAAAAATATGGGAGATAATGTACATCTCTGCTTGTACCACAAGAGAATGAAGGTTTGCTGCGGTCACACAGCACCAAGATTTAGAAACAATCAAATAAATAAATAAATAATCACCCTAAACCCTATATTCTTGTGGCTTCATTTGCTCACTGCTAAGGGATTTATTCATTCTCACTGACTCCCTCAGAATATCTTTAACATAACACACAGTAACCATTTTCGAAGGAAGTTTATTGGCTGTGACTAAAGCAACCAAAGGGAAATCCTGGCCTCAGAAAAGGCATTAGTGAAAATCAAATCAACTTAGGGAGGTCAAGTATATAACCCACTAGTCATCTCCATAGCTGCCTCCAAACATCAGGCTGAGGGGCTGAAGGTTCCTGAGTTTGGCTCTGCAATTGCAGCAAAGTGCCCACTGGGCAGTTCTATCACTCAAACAGCACTGTCCATAATATCTGCTGCTAAGTTATAGTGACAAGACAATACACTGCTTTTACAGAGAAGGGGAATGAATCTCTCTTAAACTGGGAAAAAATAAAGACAGGAAAGTTAAGAAACTGGCACAGTAGGTGCTTGTGCATGCCTGTTCTATGAAGTAAAACCTTCAGAGCTCATTACATTCCCATTACCTTTGACACACATCAATTAATTACATTTTATTTATTTATTTATTTAGTTAGTTAGTTACCTATTTGGATAACCATTTTAGTTCTCATACAGTCTCCTAAAAAACTCTATCTCCTAAAAAAACTCACCTGGAATATTGTGCTCAGTTTTGGTCCCTGTATACAAAAAAAGAGGTGGACAGGCTGGAGAGAATCCAGAGAAGGGCCACAAAATGATCAAAGAACTGGAAAGCCTGCCATGTGAGGAAAGGCTGAGAGAGCTGGGCTTGTTCAGCTTGGAGAAAAAATAGCTCAGGG
>JANHGB010024141.1:0-22556 GCA_026283785.1 Coracopsis vasa | reverse complement strand
AGTGTGAGGTGTCCCTGCCCATGGCAGGGGGTTTGGAACTAGATGATCTTAAGGTCCTTTCCAACCCTAACTATTCTATGACTCTACGATTCTATGATCGTAAACTGAAATGAATCCAAAATGATGATTCCCCATCTGACTGCTTTTAGACTACTAGGAATCTTTGAAAAGAAAATCTAAAATGCAAATCTTTTGGCTTAAATAATTTCTATGTATGTTCTGCAATAAGCAATGATGAAAACTGTCTCAGGCTGTATTTACTTAAAATATGTGAAATGTTAGTTAATATAAAACTCAAGTAGGGAGGGCACTGGCAAACTGTGCCAAGCTTAAATAGATGTTAGTTTTGTTTCCAACAATGTTTGTAACTTGTTGCATTCAATGTTACTGTGTATAGTTTCAAGTTTTTTATTGGATACAATGCATTTGATTTCCCTCTCAGTTTCATTACAGTAATTACTGTAAGAATCTGAAGAAACATTGGAAATCATCAGTTAATGAAAAATGTGTTTGATTGTTTCACTCAAATTGTAACTAGATTATCCCCATCTAAAAAAATTATGAGCAATTTTGAAATTAAAAAGACAAGAAAATGTATCTCATCAGTAGACATGAGTATGTGCTTAATCAGAATATTTTATGCCTCCAATTATTAGAAGCCATAAGATATGCAATAACTATATAAAGGGACCATTATCAACCAGAATTCAGAGGATAAGAAATGTAGAATGAAAGAATACAGAAAAGATCTTTGGTATTTTACTCTACTTTTTGCCAGAAACATAGCATAAATGAATATTTGGCTAAAGGGAGTGAAAGGTTTTCTTTTTATTCAGAACCAAATATCTGTGCTTTTTCAGCACTCTGATATACTGAATTGGCTTACTTACATTTTCCACATTAAAATCTTTATAGAGATGAAGAGATACGTAAGTGCAGGAACGCATAGGTAATTTCATTCAGTCCACTTTCTCTGGGAAGCTGGTAAAACACGCATTTGTTATCTTATTGATGCTTCGGTTTGCTTCTAGTTCACAAATACCCTAACACAGGCTATCCAAGAGAGCTATAAGGATGGAGTCCATGCTTTAGGCATTATTGACTCCGGAAGTAGATTGGTTTCCAAATTTTTGAAGCTCTCTGTACTCCTTCCATTCTCATCACAATGAGTCTATGGAGAAGACAAACCATAAATTTAAGATCATAGAATGGTTTGGGCTGGAAGTGACCTCTAAAGATCATCTAGTTTACCCTCCTGCTATTGGCAGAGACATCTTCCACTAGATCAGGCTGCTCAAAGCCCCATCCAACCTGGACCTGAACACCTCCAATGATAGGGCATCCACAACTCCGGGCAACCTGTTCCAGTGTCTCACCACCCCCATCATAAAAAATTCTTCCTTATGTCCAGTCTTTCAGTTTAAAACTGTTGCCTCTTGTCCTACCACTACAGGCCTTGATAAAAAGTAAAATAATGTCAGTGGGACATCTGTATCTAAACCTAATTCCAAAACTAATACTACAACTGTTCAGAAATACAGGAAAATATAATATTCACATGCTTTTAATACAGGAAATGGTGTTAATGAGTCATACAGGAAATCTTATTCTGGTAAATCTCAGCAGCACGAGCATTTGTTTGGGCTCTATTAGACTGTACCCAAATAGGTAACTTCTTCCTTCCCTCATTAACCAATTTTCCACACATGTATGCACTCAATACACTCAAAGAAGCAAGTATGTTTAGTCAGAGCATTCTTTCCTCTTTCCCTTCTCAATCAGATACAACAACAACTCCTACAATGGTAGGTCCATTCACACAGGGAAGAAGTATACCCCTTCCCTCCTTTCTTTGAAAATGAGAAATAGCAACTTCAGGCTTTCAACCAGGAATCCAAAGGCAGGTGTAGCTTCAACAGCCATTCCTTACTTCTTCCAAGAGAAAGTATCTGCAGCTTATCATGATGTCCTCAGTGACTTTGAGCATATGTAACCTAAGCTCACTGAGGCTCCATAACAGCCCACAAAATATAGCAAAAATACTGCATTTTATTTTTTTCTTCAAAAGACAAAATGCAAAAGTGAGTCTTGAATTTTGGCAGAATTCAAACCTGAGGAATTTTACCTCAAGAGATGAAAGCTTTAGAGGCTGTAAGAAAGCACTTACAAAAACTTACCTACAGGCTTTCACAATCTGTTTGCTCCTAAAGCAGATATATGTAAGGTATAAACAAATTTTGCCACTAACAGAAATTCCTGTTGAAAAATATAAAACCATCCTATTAATTAGATAAATAGGATGGGGTTTTACATTTATTCTTTGTATTTTAGGTGTGCGTAGTAGGGAAGACAAGAGCCTATACAAAACATGTATACATGCACACATTAATACTGCAAATGTGCAATATCTGCCCTAAATTACATACATGCTTGTATTCAAAAAAGAAAAAAAAAAAATCCAAACTAAACCCCAAACCAAACAAAATGAGATTTAAAAAATCCAGTTAAAAGATGTATTTTAAAAGCACAAGACTATGCTCATGCAGTTTTCAAATTACACACTAAAAACATTAGTGGTATGTTGCCCATTCTTCTTTCCATCAGCATATGAGAAAGTGGAAATTTTTGTTTTCAGAGAAAAAAGAGAAGAAAATGAAGAAGCCTTCTCCTTTGTACTTGTGTATTGCCAGCACTGGCTCTCCCCTCCCCCATCACACAGCCTCTTTTGGTGCTTTGGCAAATAATTTTGCTGACTCTGAAAGAAATCTTTGCACTTTCTGCTCCATTAATGCTACAGGTTGAAATCTGCTCAAATTAGCTTTAATGTACATAATCTGCCTCTTTCTGTCTCTCCTTGTTCTATCACTATGTAGGTGGCCTTTAGTTAGGCATACTGCTATCATTTCAAGGGCAATGGCATACACAAGGAAATACCTGGGTCCCTTGCTGGAATTTAAACACATTAAATTAAATGGCTTTCCAGTTTCAGCAAAAGAGTTTAGGAACAACTTGAAAGTTTCTGTATTGGATGAGTCACCATGTTTTGTTACCACAGAATGGCAAACATCTGACAAATGCAAACCTGGCTAGAAATTAGGATACCACTAAAATGAACATCCTGGTCACCCCAGAGAAGCAGCATTTTTGCAACATAGCTTTTCTTTTCTGAACTGTAGTCATGATTGAATAATGTAAAAGGCTAAGGAGACATTAATCTCATCTATTTTATGTAGAAAAGAAAGTGATGGGGATGCTGAAGCTTAAATGGCAATTTGTGCACTTTATCTGATTACTCTTACAATATAATAAAATAGTATGAAAAATTACTGTACTGTTATGATATAAAAAGTATTTTCAGGCAATTACAATAAACAAGTACAAAACACAATTATTACATTTTATGTCTGTGACTTCTTTTACAGTTCAAAATAATGAGAGATATTCAGAAAGATGACTTATGCAGGAGGCATTGTGACTCATCAGCCTTACGAAACAGACGGTACTTTTTGTTAGGGTCAGGCAAATCAAATAACAAGTATGCTGAGTAGCATACTTATCAGATGTATTGATGACAGGAATAGGTCTTTATTCTCTCTCTGTCTTTAGTAATTTCACAGCAGTGAAAATTTGTTCACCTCAGTGGGACACTTCACAGGTAAATGTTAAAAAAGATTTATCTCATTGCTATATGCAAAGGGCTATACATCAAAAAGTTCTCCTGATCCCACTATTTCTTCTTACATTTTTCATAAACACCCATAAATAACTTCAATCATTCCATCCCTTTTCTACATCTTTTTATATGAGATTATCTGTTATTAAAGAACTAAATCAAACAAATACTTAAACACAAGGGCATTTTTTTCTGATTCGTGCTATAACTGAACTGGATTGTTCATGTGGTCAAGAGAACAAATACTTAAGTATATTCCAATCCACGTCCACAGTGAGTCAGTTGCTCTTATTTTTATTCTGTGGTTCATCCCATAATAAACACAAAATTCTGTGAATATTCTGCCATCCCAGTAGCACTCTGAATAGTAACTCTGCAAATTTCAGTATCAATTGGTTTGTATAAAGTTAATTCTACTAAAGGAATAACATTTTCAAAAATGTTAACAAGTTTACGTACCAGTTCCCATTGTCAGAACTTATGTTAAGCACTTAACCACTTTTATTTTGAAGTAGCAAGTTTCAGTGTGACTTAATACATGTCACATTATACAGCAGAACAGATATTTTGAAAGCGTATTCCAAATTTGCATTTATGTATTATGGAATTAATCGGTATGAAAGAATGACATGGAAAGCCATCCAATACCAACATTATTAGGAGAAAAAAATAAAAAAATCTTATTCTTCCTTTTGTCTACCTGTTTGTCACCTAGTACAACTATGGGAACCTCACAAACTGGATAAGGCTGCTGTGTTCTGCTGTTATCCATTTAAAAATTCTCAGAAATTGAACAGAATAGAAACAGAACATGAAATTTCCAAACACAGGACAAGAAGAAAAGAGGTGCAATGATTCTGCAGGCATCAGATTTCACTGAGGAGAAGAAACACACACCTAAGATTATTAAATTTAGATACAAATCTCTAGAGGAAAAAATCACTAGTTTGAACTAGTGCCGATGGGAATTTGATTTTAAAACTGTATGTAATATTTTTTTTCTATTCTCAGAAACACATTGATAGATAGAAATAGTAACACCTAGGGCTGAGAAGCAAAGGAAGCTGTCCAGTATCATCCCCTTTACTGTCCATATTACACAACATAGTTTCAAACAGATGTGCTTGGAAGATGGTAAATATCTTCCTCTTTTAGAATGAGTAACACATATATAAAGAAATCTCCACTGACTTTGAGGCCAAATACACCAAGTTATGCACTTGTTTGTGCTGCTTATGAAAAACTGAGCAAAGCTGAATGGGCTAGGAGTAGTGGATGTACACACATTATCCCCCCTCTCCAGCACAAGGAGTAACAAAGTTGGAATCATGCTTCCAGAATGTCTTCGTATCTCACAACTCTTACGATTGTATGCTCTGAGGCATGTCACTTTCTCTTCATGCCTTTTGCTCATTGTAAGAATAACAATCTGCTACTGTCACTAGTTTTGCTTAAGATGGAGAATGAAGAATGAAGATTTTTGAGCTCCAGATCTGCATGCTGACTTGGAACATATGCAAGGCTTGGGGATTATTTTTTTGTAAATTTTGTTTTGATTTTATTAGTAACTCTTAGTATTTATTAGTAACTCTTTGAAAAAGAATTTTTCCTGCCACTAAATATAAAGGTACTCATCATACTAAGTTTCTACAATAGTTGCTGTGAATTCACTGGAGATTTAGATTAGGTGGAGATTAGATTCTCCACCTAATCATGTTTCCCACTGAGACATCATTTTTATGGCAAAATAATCTGCAGGAAGCAGTAGTCACTATTTCTGTCAAATCTCCTCTATTACTTACTGAATTTCTTTTCATCTAGCTGCCTTTCAAGAAATTAGAAAGGTTACCAGATATTACCATGCTGTTCTTTCTCCAAGCATCCTGAAGTACAACCGGGTGGAAAGACAGACCTGCAATAAGTGTAGTTACTATGTTTACTACAAGATCTCACAGAGAAGCTGAATAGGTTGTTTACTGTCTCCTAGAATCAAAAGAAACAGCAAGAGAACATCTCTTCTACAACTCACCATCATGGGACAAGAGATTATAAAGCTATTCTAGCTGGCTGGAATAGTTTCAAGAATATAAAAGGACATGGTCATTCTTCACCTTGTCAGGTATGGTTTTGAACTCCTTGGTGAAGAAGAAGGAAAAATTCAGTATGTAAAGTGCAAGCAAAAAAAGACCAGTTGTTCTTAGCATCTCAAAGCATACTAAATACAACAATGACAAAGCCAAACCCAATATGACTGTTCTTGTCAATGGATGCCTACAGCCAGGTAATCAGACTCTAGGTAGATTAATTTGACTGTTTAACAAGTACTTGTTTGTAGATGTGGTGATCCAATACTTTGGAAGACCCCTATAGGCAGCAAATCTAAGAAAGATTCGCTTCCCATATACAAATAGGCGCTCTCTAACATTCACAGTCATAACAACACTATCTTTGCTCTTACAATAGCTACTTTTGCGCACAGTGCACAAAGTTCATATTATGACTTTTAAGTCTGGCTGATTACTTTCATTGATTCTAAGTATTAAGTGTTAAGCATTTGAAATAGATTAATAATACTGCAAATACATTAAAAAAAAAATAATTATGTGATGCTCTAAAATCCTCAGCAATAAAATCTGATCTTAATGAACATTCTGAAGTATAATACTAAAAAAGATTACAAGAATTTTCAGGAATCAGTGTAAGAGTTTGAATCAAGGAATCCTCTTAATGTATCTCTCTGGCTTATTTCCTGCTAGTTATTTGTGTTTGTTTGCAATTACTGAAGTGATTCAATTCTTTATCTGATGGTAGAATTTAAATAAGAAACCCTCTGCTAGATTTCTTGGTGCTGAATGACCTCTGAACAACTCAAGGAGACAGAAATAACAGAAGCTCTTCTGAGTTAAAGAACAACCTCACTGAACATAAAGGGTACAAGGGAACTGGTAAGGATCTTAGCAATGCTTCGCTACATTTCAGACATGATGGCCTATTTCACATGCACAGGTCATTATAATTTCAGTACTTCAGTTGTCTTTACTAATAAAAAAATAATAAAAAAAATTTAAAAGTTTTTGCATTCTTGCAAATCCTAAGTGTATAGAAATTCTGAGTAAAAATTTCCAAGAGTCATAAGTCTCCAAAACTTGCAACACGGGTCATATTTTTATTTTCTTAACATTCAGGAGGCTTACTGTGCCTTTAAAAGACACTAACTGCTAGACTCTAGAGCATAAAATCTTGTAAAATTGAATATAACAAGACTTATGATAAAACAATTCTATTTGTCCTGATTAATAAGAGCAGCACATGGGTCAGACTGAGAAGCCACAGAGAGCAATGAAATTTTTGTGTGTATGCAGGGCATGCGTGTAATCTTAAAAAACAATGTCATTTTTTAGATTATCTATCTTTCTCTGCTTCCTAAGACTTGCTATTCTTTTTCTGGAAAGTGTTTTGTTTGTTTGGATAGTATTTATTTTAAGAAATTGTTATCAATGAATCCATTAAGCAGAGTATCTATGGAAGTACCATACATTTAAGTGACATCTACTGCTGGTTTGTTTATAAATTATTCTAGCTCAAGAACTCATCTTGAATTCCACCAGCAATTTGCAGTCCTTGACTTAAGCTTTTGCCTTTTAAAGCTGGTTCTCTAACTTGACACCAGCTTTAATAATCTTGTATTAACTGTTCTCCCGCGTCTCTCCACTGCATAGCTGGTTAAGGTCTCTTCTTAATCTTCTCTTTCTGAAGAACTTGACCCTTGATTTTCTAACCTTCTGAATAACTAAAATTCTTGAGTCTCAATTCTAAATGCCCTCTCCTACCCTTTTCTTTGCTGCCTGATTTCCTTAATACCTCTATTATGATGATCTAATTAGAACTGTTCACCGTATTTTAAATATGGTCTTGATCACTGTTGCCTTTTACAGTGTCACAATCATATCTTCTTATATTTAGTTCACACGTAAAAGTCCTACTCCATTTTAGAATGAAAGATATAACCTCAGCTGTTTAAATTATTTCTTCCTTTTTCCCCTGGTGAGGTCTACTGATAAATTTTATTCATGCTGAATGTAATTTCATTCCTCAAATACCATCTCTGATTTAAAATGGGAGGCTAGCAGACAAAAGGCTTGTGGTAGAGTATGTTTTTGAGAGTTAGATGATATGTAGTCTGATCAGTACATAAAGTTTCAAATTTTCTACATTTCTAGCTCCCCAGATTTCTGCCAGCATAGTAATTGGTTTGTGCTGGAGCACATGTATTCATAGGTAGGATTACCATGATCCCTAAAGCTAATCCTCTTGATTTTAACTTCCACTCCCTGGGGGTCATGCTGTGTATTTGACTCTGAAGCGTGATATCCTAACACCAACAGCAGAAAATCTTCTGAAGGATTTTATAGTAGAGAACTGGAATAGAAATGTTAAAATACATATGAACGGAGAATGAATGCGAACATCTGCATGTGAAGAAACAGAAGGAACAAACTAGACAGAAAGACCTGTAAGAATAGCATGTATTGACAGCATCTAGATGAACACATGATCAACAATCCAGCACACCTTGGGACACCCCGACTGGGAAATGTAAGACAAACCAAGTAAAAGCCAGCACTCAGAAACAAAAGATTATGCTGTAAGAGATGACAAAATGAAGTTAAAGAAAACAACTGGGGACATAAGATACCCAAATAGGGAGAGTCGGTGTCCTTTACACTGAGTCCTGATGATTCAGACACAGGACAAGCTGTACACACGAAAGGCTGCAATCACTGTCAGCTCCTAGGTACCATTAAAAGTCAAACCAAAAACCAGCACACACTGCCTTGGCCTCCTAACTCCCACTGCTACCTGCACATGTACCTTGGCTCTTCCCTTCCTCTCACAACCCCTTCCAGTTTCTACTTCTGTTCTGTCTGAGCAATGGGACCAGCTGAAACAACAGTCAGACAGATTTGGGCATTATCTCCCCTAACTTGATAACCTTCCATTTTATACAGCTGTTTGAGTAACCTGTACGAGAGAAACTTTCAATCTAAGCTTCTCCTGGAATTTTTTCTCAGATGCTTCCTTCCATCAATACACAACAAAGACAGCTCCAAAGTCAAAGTAACTGTCAGTTTAAAGTGGTGGTTTCTGATATTTATAACACAGCGCTGCATGAACTAAATAAAAAATTCTTTAGAAGATGCCTGTACTGGTTGTGAGGACAAGGCAGAGATGAATCAGCCAAAGTGCACATAGAGGAGTCCCAAGAGGGTTTTGTTCCAGGCATTTCTCCCTGCTGAGTATTCTCCCTCTCCCAAAATATAATACTATTTCTTTTTAATGCAATTCTTGTATTAAAGAAATCATGCCCACATCCTTGGAACGCTAGAAATGGTTTTCTTCCCATGTTTTCTGATTTGCTTATTGTTTGATAAGAGACCTATTAAACACTCATCTTCCTGCGCTGGATGGTGGATTTCTTAAATAGACATCAGTATAATGCTCCTTTAATTCCTACCTGCTTAAATGTTTCCTGAGAGAATTTTTCTCATCTCTTTATGTCCTAAATTTAAAGACTCTTGACCTGTACTTACATGATTTCAATGTTCATATATCGATTTCTGAAAGAAAATGCTTGACCTGTCTCAAAAAAGTAGTATTTGCAAATCCGATTTCTAAGCAGTCCGATTTCAGATGAGTGTACCCCATGCTTTCTGCAGCTTTGGAGAAAAAGTTCTCTTGCTGCTTCAAGATGAGACTGGTGTTTCTAAGTATTGTGTGATTTCTGCTTTGATGGCCCTTTACATCTTTCCTTGAACACAGAATTTGCAAATGCCTCCCAGCTCCTTCACGGTCTTACAGAATGCAATATATTTCTGAGTAATTAGTTATGATGGCTAAAAAGCCTCTCCAAAAACCAACAGTCTAAATGAGCAGTATTTTAATTGATGCACATCCAAAACTGATGATGGGTTAGGGTGATCAGTAGGCACAATGTATGCATCAGATCAGGTATTAGACTGTTTAAACCAATGCCTGCTTTTGACTGTATTAAAAAAGTTATTTTCACCTTGTGTGTCTCACTTCAAACAGCACTGTAATACAAGGATATCCAACTTCACTCTTTCTTAGTAATCTTGATTGCTATGGTGTATCAAAACCCATCTTCAGAAATATCAAAACAACCATCGTCAGTAGAACTGCTCAGTACTATACACAGAGCATGTAACGTGCATGCTCTGAGAAGAAAGCAGGAGTGTATAAGCAACATTCAAAAACTGTTTTGGATATATAAATAGCTTTTTTCAACTCCCATTTTTTACAGGGGAACAAAAACAAATGAAAAACAAACACAGAAAATACAGTATAAATATACAGACTTTTGTTCTTACTGAAGAGTATTTCTACATCAGCTCCTTACTGTCATATTCTTCACGAGATTTCCCATCTGACTATAGAGTCAGACAAAGTAACTATGAATTTTACATTAAGCCAGTATCCTCTAGGACTTCATCTTATCAGATTACAGCCAAATCTGATCAGAAAGCTGCATTCTCTAAGAATGAGGCCCAATCTTCTGTTATATATTTTCACCCTGGACTTAGATAAGGTCTAGACAGTCCAAACTGAGTGGATATATGAGGAAAGGTTCTAGGCATGTTACTGCTGCTTCTGTTCACTAGCATTAGAGATGAAAGCAGTACTTACTACTTTTTATTTCATCTTTCTATGGGATTCTGCTCAATAATGGATTTGCACTATTGATAAACAACATCAATGGAGGGAGGGAAACAAAACCCACATTTTGCATGATCTTTTTATGCCTGTTCCATGTTTTCATTGTAATGTATGCCTCCTGACCACACTGTGACTGATAGACAATACTTGTAACAATAGCATACATGGCACTGAATAATATAAAGAAAATGATCCCCTCATTTATGTCAGCAAGACACATTTCTTAGTGAAATGATAAAAAAGGCAAATCCCAGTCTACATCTTTTCCTGTGTTGCATTCACTTCTTTTTCTCAAGCCTGTGAATAATCAGACTGTAAAAATTCCCTTGTATTGGATTTCGAGGATCTGTTTGAGGAACTTCATAGGGATGGACTAAAAGACTGTCATCAGTGTCACAATGATCTACATTGCAATTTCCCTGCATCAGACAGAGAAAAAGTTGAACTCGCAGGTTTGCCCCTAGTCCAAGATAAGCCAGCTGGACCAGTATGAAGGCTGTAATACATTTAGATGAGATTTTTCATAACTGAATAGGGCTCAATCAAAAGCTAAGTTAAACTTTGCAATCAAGAAAGGTCCGGCAGGTCTACACATGTGCACGCTTTGGGACAGAACATAAGGGCACAAATGCCAGTAGGAAATCTATGCTGATTCTGCAACTTGAACACCTTACTGCCTATCTCTCACAATTCATTTTATATACAGTAAGTAATTTAGAGGAGAGAGTGCTCAATCCAATAGCCTTTTAAAATAAAAGGAGCTTCCCACTGGCATAATTGAACTCAAATCAGGATCTTAAGGAAAAAAAAAAAAAACAACACAAAACCCAAAACAAACAACCAGCACACCAAAAAGCCCCAATTCAACATATGTACAAGAAACTCCATATAACTTTTATAAAATTCTTCTGTACATGGAACAAATCTCTCTTGATCAGAACATGAAGTACATAATGTGTCAATAATTGCTAATCTAGTCAGATTATATTAATCTTCAACAATTTTAACGGTTCATATATGAAGCCATGGGGCTTTTGTATTTTTTAATTTTCCTGTGTATAGCATTTTGTTAAAATTGGCCTACTTATAATCTTCATAGTCATTCAGAAAAGTACAAGTAGAAATGCACACGAATTTTGAGATTTATATTCCTCTGAAATGTGAAATATTCATGGGTTTGTTTTCATCTTAAATTGAATGTCAAAATATTGAAGATTTATGATTTAAAATAGATCAAATTTATAAAGATGTAAACATCCTTAGTTGTTTTCAAAACATTTGAATTCCATTCCTATAATATATTTGTTTTGTTTTGAGTTACATTAACCCCAAGTGTTGGTTGTGGTTTACAGAAGGCATAGTTCAGCTATTTTCTCATGCATAACACAAATTAAAGAACATTACTTTATTAAAGATATAAATTATATTTTTCTTATATACTGAAGACAACTGCCATAGCTACACAGCATCACTAATTCAGCAACCTATTTTTAATATCTTTGCAAAAGACTGTATGAGACTGAGAGTTCTTTATAGCATCCAGTGAAAGATAAGAGTCCTATTTACAGCAGTGGCCTTTGGATGAAATTCTAATTGTTCTCACCAGTGACTTGGAGAGGAGAAGACATGAATTCTCAGATGCCTTTCTGAAATCTCTCCCATATAGAAGAAACTGCTTGAGATCATCTCATGAATTATAGCAGTTCCAATAATAAGTGCTGGCACTACTTCAAAAGACAAAATTTTGGAAGACAATTTGTCTCTCACAGTGTGCTTAAACTCAGTTTTCAGTAGCTGGTGCCAACCAATCTATTCCACATAAATTAAATTGAAGTTCTCCAAAGAGATATTCTGTTCAGGTTCCTTAGAGATTTTGTAGTTGCCAGCACAGTCCATGTCTGATTTACAGAGGAGGGAAAGACAAGTTAAGCATGATCCTAGCTGGTCTTCTTAGAAACATATTAGGGGAAAAAAGCTTTTCATTCAAATTCCTCGTGATAATTCAGCCACAGAATTATGAAAATTCATCATAGAGATGTGAGAGACCAAGATATATAAGAAACCTAAATCCTTGTGAACTCTGTTTCACCACTGCAAAATCCCAGTCTTCTTATCCCCCAGAAAATTGCTTCTGTCCTTTCATATCTCCACACCTTTGGTAGACGTAACACCTTTCCTTCACTATACCTTCCTCTATTTATTACTTTTTAGTCTTACAGTATATCCCATGGTTTCAAACAGGAGTAAAATTCTCACCTCTGTATCCATCATTCAAATTCTTTGCTGACAGGAGGACAAATCTGTCATTTCTTATGATTAATTAGATAATGCTTGTGTTACACTTAGAACATCAATAGCAGTGTCCTTCAGGTGCCACGTGTTTCACTTCTGCAATTACTTATGCAGAGTGCCTCTGCATTTTGTCAGAAAAGGCACACTGTGTTTCTTTGCGCAGCCCATCTAGACAAAATCATCAACTGTTTGAACACATTTTTGCACCTTGTTCTTTGTTGGAAGCAGTCCATACACGGAAGCACAGCACTGTAAGAAATTCAGAGGCAGTTTACACCTTCTCCCAGTCTAGCCATCTAAAAGCTTTAGAGAGTGCAAGGACAGATCCTTCTTCAGTTCTCTGGAAAACAGACCCCCTGAAATAAAATATAAAGAGCTAAACCTGTATCTTAGCTTTACATTGCTGTAGGCCCATCAGCTGATCAGTCATCATCTCTTTTTGCGTCAGCTTCCCTATGTTTGATATATAACGTCTCTTGATGTTATATATCTGTACCATACCTTCATGTCAGCACACTATAACTACTCATGACTGCACAGGGGCTTTACGGAACTACTAACAATAAGATTGGGAATTCTTGATGCTGACCAAAAACATCCTATAAACTGATTTTAAAAGTACTAACCAAATACAAGCTCTAATCCAGCAAATGGTTCTACACAGAAAAATCCTGATTACTGAAAAACCTGCGACAAAGTTAGAATCTCTGAGCTTAGGGAAGCTGGCAAAATCAGAGGCACTGTATGTATCTCTGCTAACATTTTAGCACATCAATGCACACTAGCTGAAGTATCACAAGCTAGTTTTAAATCACTGTAGTTTTGGTAACTTTCGTAATTGCTGGTCAATGCTGTACCTAGGATGATGAATACCAAAACAGAGACCTATACAACCAGGCTTTTATACTGTTAGCACTCAAGATTGACCAAGTGTGAATGAACTTCACTGGAGAAGCCAGGTAGCTGCCCTTCACTGGGGTCATCAGCTCAGACACACTGCCATGTGAACCCTGCAAACCAGTAACAGCAGATCATAGGCTTTGTGCTAGGCTAACAAGGACTTCAGGATTTGCTATGCTTTGTCGTGTTTTGGCTTGTCTGAAACTTTGTTCAGCTTGTTTAGCTGCAGCAGCAACCACCTAATGACCAGGTAGCTATTGCCTAATTTGTTTCAGTTTTGCTGAGCTTTGTATAATTGTGTGGTGTAATGTCTACTGTTAAGAATTTTGACACGGATATAAATTACAAGTAGATATGCTGTGTGCAATGAACTCTGTATGACCACAGAATAATGATGAAGTATGAAGAAATATAGGCAAGAGGTGGTAGCAAAGGCCTTGAAGGTGAGAGCAGAGAGTGGTTCTAGAGGTCCCGAGGGTATCAGAAACTTTTCCATTTGAAAGTTGGAGAGGGACTTTTTACAAAGGTGTGTAGAAACAAGAAAAAGGGGAATGGCTTTAATCTGAAACAGGGTAGATTTAGATTAGATGTTACTGTGGATACCCCCTGCTTGGAAGTGTTCAAGGCCAGGCTGGATGGGGATTTGAGCAATATGGTCTACTGGAAGGTGTCTCTGCCCATGGCAGAGGGGTTAGAACTCAGTGATCTTTAAAGCCCATTCCAGTCTGTGATTCTACAGTTCTGTGATTTCACAATTCTGTGATTTTACAATTCTGTGATTTACATCCTGTAACAAAGGCTCATCTATATTTAGCTGCAAAGTTTAATAACTTTGCCTCATCCTTTTCTGTTCACTAACTGCCTTCTCTCTGCAGGGACTGATATACTAACATATGCCAACACAGCTCCTCAGTTAGTGGGGCCCACATACACCAACATCAATGTGTTCATATTCAAACACAGAATCCACGCAATAGAGTGTACTTAAACAGTACCATTCCTCTCCATCTGCAAAGGTATCCCGTACTGATAATCAGAAAATGAAAACCTTCATATATTTTTGCAAAACTATATGATGCTGATAAAACTGTATTTGCTAAGGGAAAGCTCGTTTAACCAAGAAACAGTGAACAGCTCGCATTAAACTGGGGGTTCTGCAACAGAGATTATTTCAGGGAATGAAGAAAACATTTTTCTTACTGTTAGGGTCCAAATGCAGGGTCTCTTGCCAGCTCTACCAGCAGTCATGGTAAGGCAACAGGATACCTCCTGCCTTTTGGCACTGAGCCCTGTGTGGACACAGTGGGCACTGTGCCTCCACTTTCACTGTTAAACATCACTTAAATGTTGACAGCAGCAATTTTTCTAAAGCATTGGCAAAGGATATATGAAATTATCCTGCATGTAGTCTGGTTTGACTGTCTTGACTTATGCATATATATACTGCAGTTAGTGCTATGTATGCACCTCATGTACATGTCTCTCAGCTAAATTTAAACTATGTAAGATGCTGCTGTCAGTGTAGCTGCAGCGACAGAGGATTTGGCACAGACTGCAACAATTCACTAGCAACACCATCAGGAGCTTTGTACTACCATGCCCAAGATGTCAGCAGTTTGAAAAGGATTCAAATACAGCTTCTCTTTAGCCTGTACATTATCTCCCACAGCTGTAGTCACTTCAGAGACAAGAAAAGATACTGAGAATCTATTTATAGCATATAAAGGTTTTGCCTAAGGATAGAGATCTCCAGTGAACCTGCAATAAATTCACATTCATTTAGCAATTTAATGCAGGTCTGTTTTACGTTATTGGTGGGTAGGGAAAAGTCTTGACCTACTGGTCTGACATCAAGACCTTGTGTAGCTGGAGAACTGAGATTGTGATAGTTCAGCTATCTTACCTAATCTACATATTTAGAGAAATAAAAGGTTAGTTATTAAAATGTTAAATACATTAAAATGTATCCCACTACTGAATATGCATAGCTAAAAGCATTATTCCATGACACATATGATGTGCCTAATTAGGGTAGCCTAATTTCATCAAGACAATTATATAAGATCTGTTGAGGGCCATGGAAGCATGGCTTAACCTGCTTCAGCCACGTAAATTGGTTTTGCTTTGCCAGAGTTACTGTAGGTATTTACCTCCTATGAAAAATATTGATAATCTAAATCACCATCTGGTTATCAAGTCAATGAGGTCTCTTTACAAACAGAGAATCACAGAATCATAGAATACCAGGCTGGAATGGACCTCAATGATCATCTGGTCCAGTCTTTCTAGGCAAAACATGACCTAGACTATATGTCCCAGCACCCTATCCACCCAAATCTTAAAGGTGTCCAGCGTTGTGGAATCCACCACTTCGTTGGGAGGTTATTCCAGTGGCTGAGCATTCTCACTGTGATTAATTTTCCTCTTCTGCTCAGACAGAATCTCCGCAGAAGTAACTTGTGCCCACTACCCCTCATCTTTTCCATGTGACTCCTTGTAAAAAGTCTCCATGTGCTTTGTAGAGTTCAGACAGCCTTTAAGAGAAGCGGCCTCAGTCTCATCCCATCTGGAACAGTTATCTTAGAACATGAAACCTAGGATACGAAGCCTTGTTCTCTTGTCCTGGTACAGTTTTCAGTGGAGTTACTCCAAATGCATAGTATTTTAAAAAAAATAAAAATGAGATCAAAATCAAGTTCTCAGAGGTACCAGAGACCTTTTAGTAAGTAACCTTGTTCTTACTAATTTAAGAAACATCATAATTATATTTGCTCACAGTAATCATGCATTATTATTCACCAGTATTATTTTAACACTGTAACTTAAATTATTGTCACAGAGTATTCAGAACTGGAACAATAATGCTGAGCTGCAGAATATGTTATTTAGTTCTACAATTGTATAAAGGCATGACAGTTTCTTGTGTAAATTTTCTGAGACTTAAGTAGAAAGTCAGAGTTCTGCTAACTATCACAAAAGTGATTTGAAACTTACTTTCCACTGCTGCTGGAAAACATCAGGGACAGATGGAAGAGGTAAATATATATAGATTACAAATACAGTAATTGTTGGGTATTTTTTTTCTCATTTTACTGTTTACTGCCCTCAAACAGAACGTATAGGTCACTGAAAATATTTGAGTGCATTTTGCAAGCAAGTCTAGTGAAGCTCTTCAATAGTTGAAAAAATTATAAATTATGAAAATTGAGGTAGAAATTATGAAAATGAAATCCCATGAAAAGTTAAGTAAATGCGGGAGTCACTAACCATGAAACTTAATTGTTTAAAAAGAAGCCTCACTTAAAAATAAAAGAGGTAACCCAATGAACTGAAGTAGTTCCCATATTCCTGGTACTTTTAATGTTTTGTTGAAAAAAATCATGAAAACTTGGAAGCATATAAATTGAAATTCAGTGACTACCCACTAGGGAGACCAAAGGTTAATCTTCAAATTATAAAGAGGAGATCATCTCAGCTAACATTAGATGTCTACAATTAGACATGTCCAACTCTGCTATCACCTTACACTCCTTTTGTAGACAGTAGAGAGAAACAGACTTCTGGATGTAATTTTCTTTTTCCCACTTGTTCTCTTAATCTTCTTCAGTGAAATTTCTCTGAAGGGGTATTTTATTTCTCTACTAATTCCAGCATAGCAGTTTCTAATTAAATTAGTAGCTCTTGGGCAACAAGGAATTAAAGTGTCAGCATGAAGTTTAAAGTTGTCGTGTATCCTGTATGAAGTGGTTTATTTCTCACAGAGTTTCACATTAAGTAAAAACTATGAAAAGAAAGGAAGATAACTGGGTTCACAGAAGCACCACAGCTGAGGTAAATAGATATATGTCTTGTTCATTAGCTGAATGCCATTATTCTGAGACTCATCCCCTCACTGTGCAAACAACATAGCGTTGAAATATGAACAGCCCTTCCAAACAGCCTCCCCCCTCAGACAACTGAAAGAAACATATATTCCATCCTATATTTTATTGCAGTTGAACAAATACTTGCATCCTGAACAAAATTACTATATTTTGAAATTTTTTGTTCTCTAATAAGGGTGAAAAGTCACAGCAGTCTCACAGGTCTATGGTTGTCTTTACAATCTGAACTGGACTTTGAATTAATAGTTTCCTAGGAATACATTGTGGATGGCAAGAATTGCTTTCGACCTTTTTAGTTAGCCAGTATGATACATTTAAAATGGATGTTTTCATATAGAAGATAAATTTATCTGTTCAGAAATTAATTTGCAAAAACAGGCAGTTCCAGGTTTTCTGCTCAAAGAACTGTTTTGTTTTGAAATATAAATGTTGCATTCAAGGCAACTGTAGCAAACAAAACATCAAAAAGGAAAAAGAAAAGGAAGAAATTATTTTCTACCTACATTTAACAATTTACTATAACTATTGACCATAATTTCCATAATTTCTCAGAGAATCAAAACAGATAGTACTTCAGTGCAATCACCTTTCATTCAGAAGTGACATTTGTGTAATTTGTACTCTTCCAGTTTAACAATGGTCTGAATAAGCAAGTGTTAGATTTAGATTGTACTCCTGAGTGTCTAAATCAAGAAGTGCTTTACTTTTCAATATACTAACTGATCTGTGGAAGACAGGTACACCTCCAGGTAACAGTTTGGCAAATCTCTGTCCTGGGTGTTCAGCTAACCACACTGCATGTTAATAGCTGGCAAGCGATCCATTTGGAACACTTCTCTCAGATTTTACTGCTTTCTGCTAAACAGTGCTTTGTCTTTTGTGCTGATCCAGTACTCAGCATGTTTTACTGAATCCTGCCACATCAGACACATAGACTGAAGTTGTTTTTTGATTTTTCCATTAGCTGCTAATAGATCTAAAAATATTCCTCATTATTTTCTTTACAACCCAGTTTAGACAGCTGTGTAGCTCCACTGAATTTGCAATGATGTTTAATGTCACTTTGCAGAGCTTGTACTATTCGGTCACAAAGCTCCCTATATTCCTGGCTTTGGCACCTCTGTTTGCAAATAAAATTTCAGGAATTAGTTAGAAGTTTGCACGTTTAGTAAGATAAAACCAGTGATACTTTATACCTTAATGCACATGAAAAAAAAAAAAAAAGAACTACACAGCACTTGGGTTACACTATTTTTTCATTTTATGAGACTAGATATCACCCTTAAATTCAGGTTCAGGTAGTAAATCAAAACAGCAATGGACAATGACCAGTTTGTGTTTTAACTTGTGCATAACTCTTCAATACACACTAGAACTCAATTAAGTGCAATTGCAAAGTGAAAATTATCCATTTCCTTTCCCATTAATCTGTCCAATTAATCAGGCACAGAAGGTCATTCAGAATTTAGCATCCAGTGCTAGACTTTGTAAAAATCTTTCATAGCATTCATTCACTTTGTGTTAGCAGCCCCTCTGTAGTAACACAGAATGCATCAAGCCTATGGTAGAGAAAACAGCTTTATGGAACAGTTTATTTTAAATAAACTAAGAGGTAAGATTTTTGCAGTTGATACGATAGTATGCTAGAAGATGCACTTTCCACAATTTATTTTCCACTTTTCATTATGTCGCTTAAAGAGCCATAAGACAGATCACCTTAATAATAGAAATAAAAAAAAACTTAAAAAAAAAAAAAATTAGATTCCACTTCTAGGAAGATAACCAAACAACCCAATAAAGAACCATAAAGAGCTCATGATCAAAAATTGTATTTTTTTTTCATGCTCAGCAATTTTTCTGTCCAAGTCAGACCACAGACTATCATATTTACTTTTGTTTTAAGTGTTGAGTGTGTCTGTTGACAAAACCAAGTTAGGCTTTTTTACTAGGAAAAGCTTCACAAAGCCAAGTAGGAGTCGAGCTACAGGTAATGCCACTTAGGTGTATAGTGTAAATCATTCAGACCTGTAAGTCAGACCCTGCTCAGTTTATTGCTGTGTGTAGAGTCTAGTTATGTGAACATAACATTTTCATTCATGAAAGATTCCTACACCAGTAAGGACAAACTGGTAACATTCCATGTATCTACATACATGTACCTGCACCAGAAGCAGTATCTTCTTTGCTCTCTGTATTAATCTTATTAGTATGTTTATAAAAGTTAATTTGAATGTTCTAAATGTTATGTATTTATTTCACATCTTTATATACACATGCATCTAAGTATAAAATAATTGTTAGGACTTAAAAAATCCCAGTCAAATTCCTATGATTTTGGGTCAACATCACAAAACTTTTAGGGTATCTGTTAAGAACTTTTCTTCAAAATCACTTTCAGATTCTTACTTAATTTCAAAAGAGAGGTAAATTGATAGTATTTTGAAGTGGGATTTCCTCATATGTGTATACCATTTCTGCTTTTTCAGAGTATTTTAGCTATGTGATTTTTCTCAGTGAATCTTTTCTAAAGAAATCAAACAATTAACACTTCTGCCACTAGACTGTTCTTCATTAAGGGACATTCAAGTTCGCTTTTAATGATAGAAAAAGAAGCAATTAAATGAAAAAAAAAGCCCTTCCAGATGTACTATCAGAAATGAAAACAACTCCGAAGAGACACATGTGTAATGTAAAGTAATTAAATTATAAAGAATTTTTGAAATAGGTTAAACAAACATCTGTCAAATAGTTTATGTATTATTTAATAGTTTGGTTGTTCAAATTTTTGGGCAGAGATATGGACTAGGTAACTGCTCTAACAGTTATAATTTAGTTCTTTTGGGATTATAACAGACAAATGCAGACTTCACATGCATATTTAGGCCAGATTAAGTTGTTTTCATTATGCTAAAAGTGTACATGCATTCAAAAAATGCTGCAGGAATCTAACCTCTGCTTCAGACACCTAAAGAATAGATTTTTTTTCCATTTAGGGCCAACGAAAAGCTAATGGAAATTAGACAAAATAGTCTGTATTTAAGTGTAATCCTAATAGCCAAATTATGTAGGAATCTGGAGGGCTATGATTTGCATGGGACGCAATCTAGGGAGGAATAAATTTCATTCATCAAGGCAGGAGATGTTCAGGACACAATCATGGACTCACAGTAGGGAGATAGAAGTCTAATCCTAAATTTGTGTTCATTCAGTGTCAAATTTATAATCTCTGTGAAACAAGACAGTATTTTGAAGCAATGGAAAAGCACAGTCCAGTAAAGGGCCACTCCTCCCAAAGCAGAGTGGGAATGTAGCTTCGTACAGGTTTTATTTCTGTGCCTTACTAGCTTTGCAGCACTATTACAACTTGCTTAATAGTACTGCAATAAAACATCACTCACATTAACAGTCCAGCAGCCTGTGTCCTCATAGCACTGTTCCTTAAGATTGCCTAGAGCTCCCGCTCATAATAATCCAGACCCTTCAGGCTGAAGCATCATCCAAATGCCTGCAACCAAAGCAAAACACTTACTTCGATGATGATATTCTTAAAAGCAGTCTATTTTTTAACGCTTGCCTACACCACCCAAGGCCTTATCGTCTGCTGGCATCTTTACAGACGAAGTTCTTAATTCCAAGTCTGTGATATTCAAAATCAAAACAACCAACATGATAAACATATTTTTCTAAGCAAATAACCCAAACAAACAAATAAATAACATTCATGGCAATAAAAAAAAGCAGGGGAACAAACACTGTTAAGGAATATAAACTCATCTTCCTGCACTAGCTGAAAGAAGGGAAAACCCCCCAAACAACAAAAGGTACAGATTTTATTTTAACCAAATCTCGTCTTAAAGAGTATAAAGATGGTAATAAAATTCAATTACCTCCTTTTATTACCTAATGAAATATACTCTAAGCTATTTTCACTCTTTTCTTTCTGAAGTAAAGCCAAACTATTATAACCGCTTTCTAATTAGCTATGACTTCAATACCATGCTGATATTTCTCTACAGCTCAGGCTCCAGAAACCAGCATATTTTCAAGCACAGTATTTCTTGTATCATAACAAAGGAGTACGAATTATCATACGGAAAATGTTACATTAGGATATTGTGCACACTTTTCTACTTGAGTAAACTGACTACAGCCCAAACAAAGAACACCCAGAAATCTTTGATTCTTCCCTACAAACAATTTCTGACAGCTTTTCATCCGTCTTGATTATGAGGACTAGCTGTTTTTTTCTCCTTCTACTTTTCAGTAATCATAAAAGGCAATAGGGCTCTGCCTATAGTGCCTACAAAATCATTAAAACTGCAAAACTAAGCAGATGCAATGTTTATATTTTATTTACTGACAACCATACAGAGAAATACTCAGCAAAGGTCTCACAAGCTTAGCTGTTTATTTTGTCTGCTGATCATCAGATTAGCAGTTATTTTAAATTCATTATTTACTAAATTAAATTTAGCAAACTAAATTTATTGATTGTTTACTAAAGTCACTAATTATACCATGAATTTCATATTATAAGCTAGAACAATGGGTCAATATATGAGATCGATACAGGTATTAATCAGTATCTCTCCTGTTATGGAAAGCTCGTATATATTATATTGCTTAAAGGAACTAGTTGTGTTTAAAACCATTATCCATAATTCTGGAGATTAGGTAACTGCAAAATATTTGCATGTCTTAAGTAAATAATGCAAACAGCGAGTGAACACTTGTCTGACATCAGTGTATTTCCTGAATAGGTCTAAGTGAGAATACAATTGCATTTCTTTGTAAGTGAGAGATTACTGGACACTTGAAGGCAACTTGAAAATTCTTTTGCAGATTTTTGGGAGAAAAAGAGGAGAAAAAAGAGTCAGTGAAGGAGACACATTATCTTTTCATATAGGGATTTTTCACGTTTTCCATGCTTTCTCCCTGCCAATTAGCATAACATCCTTAAAGAAGAGGTGTCTTGGGTTCAGCAGTAGCAGTCAATTTTCTCTTTCTTAGTAGCTGGTGCAGTGCTGTGTTTTTGACTTTCAGCCTGGGAACAGCGCTGATAACACCGATGT
>JANHGB010024138.1:17300-28218 GCA_026283785.1 Coracopsis vasa | reverse complement strand
TGTGGCTGCCCCATCCCTGGCAGTGTTCAAGGCCAGGTTGGACACAGGGGCTTGGAGCACCCTGCTCTAGTGGAAGGCGCCCCTGCCCGTGGCAGGGGTTGGAGCTGGATGAGCTTTAAGGTCCCTTCCAACCCAGCCCATTCCATGAAGATGAGGATTTCATCTTTGCCAGTTAAGACAATCCCCTCTGTGTTTGCTCTGCTGTCAGTGGTGCTCCTGACACAGCAGAGACCTTTTCTGTGAGGAGAATGGGGAAAGAAATGAGGGGAACGAGGACTCAGACCCAAGCTCAGTGGGATCGGGGCCTGAGCTGCATCCACACGGGACGGAGGATGCCACGGGAGCACAGCCAGAGAGGCGCCCACGGCACCATGAACTGGAGCAGAAGCATCCGGGGTGTCCCTTGTGCCTCTGCCCAGCTCGCCCCTTGTTTTCCCCAAAACACAGGGTGGAAACAATCGTCCTTTTGCAAGCAGCAACCTGGTGCCGAGCAGGGGCAGCCCCCCCACCGCACACAGCAGACAAAGCCTCTGTGTCCTCCCAGGGCATGGGCACCCAGCCCCTGCTCCTGCTCCCACTCCACGGGTCCATGGGTGCTCGGTGGGCTCCAGCCATCCCAACCCGATCCTGGGCACCCAGACGTGTCCCAGCACCAAAACCTGCTCTGCCTTGAGCGTGACACGCAGCATGGGGACGGTTGGGGCTGAGCCAGGGTGTGTAGGAGCCGGTGTGTGCAGTGTGTGGGTGCTCCCGCAGCTCAAACCCACTGAGAGCAGGGTGAGCTCCGCTTCCATCTCCTGCAGCAGGAATCTGGGCTGGGAAGGGCTCCGTGTGCTTTCTGTCTTGTCAGAGGAGCTGGCTTGGGAAGGAACAGTTGCTGGGGGTGGCTCACACACATCTCGCACGCGGTGCTGACAACAGCTCTTGACAACTCCTACTATCGGTTGTGAATCTCCCCATACCTCTGTTTGCTTCAAGGCCTGGCTCCAGAATTCATTGGATCGATGGGGAATCAGAGAAACAAGAGGTTGATGGGGGGGGTTTCCAGCTTCTGTGGTCAGGCACACATGCAAACAGGGTCTTTTGGGGCTCCAACAGCAGGCACTGAATGAAAAGACTGAGATTTTTCAGAATAACCCAACAATCGCAGGAATTTTAGGCTGGTTTCGTGAATTTGGAGGCAAATTCAGTGTCAATTTTTTGGCTTTGGCAATGTTGTAACAAGCAGGGAGGAAAAAAACCAATGTGTGACTTCGAGTGGGTGTTTTCAAACAGCATCTTGTGAGGGAAAGATAATCCCGCTTGGTCTGCTTTGTTTTCTTGTGGGGCTGGAAAGAATTCTCCTCCTCAGAGAGGAGAATTGGGGGTTTCTTTTCTATCTCATCATGGAAGCTACCCCAGGTCATGCCTGACCACGGCTGGTTCCCCTATCCCTATGGTATTAACACCTCACGGTGTTAAACACACATGTGTGGGTCCTATAGCATTCATTTAACAATGAAGAAATGAGCTGTGAGATGCTCTGGCTGAAGGCAGACCCTGTGGAGCTGAGCCCAAGGGCAAGGGATGAAGGCAGCAGCATCGCTCCTGGGACCCTTCCCTCCATGGAGCAGGAGCAGCAAGAGCTGACAGTGCTGTAATAGCTCCATAATGGCTTTAGAACAGCTCCAGCCTCCCCATCACTCCTCATGACTCGATTTCTGTCCTGTCCAGACTCCTGTTCCAGTGGGAGCTGGGTAACCCAAGCCCATGGCGATGCTTCACACCCGCTCCAGCATGGACCTCACCTGGTAACGCCTTGCTTGGGTCCACACTGGCATCACCTCCTTTAACACACCCAAAACCACCACATCTCTGCTTTAACCTACCTCTGGCTCTATTTTATTGCCAGGCTGCTTTAACATCCCAAGCACAATGTGCAGGGCCAGGGCTCCAATTTACTTCCCTCTTAATGTGTTTCGGGAATACCCAGGGAATTGGAAGCGTCAGGACTCCGGCGTGGCTGTATCAGCTGCAGGAATCTGCCTCCCTGTTCACAAGAGATAATAGAAGCCCATTTCAAACCAGGCCTGCCTCGATGGTGCTGACTGCAGCTTCATTTATTTTCTGGCCGGACAAAGGGCTAATAAAGCTTTACCTTACCTGCCTTCTGTCTGAAGCATTCAGTGGTGCACGGCCAAGGTGGAAATGAAAGAGCTTCACCTAAAATAGCACTCGTTCTTCAGAATGGGCTGGAAAACATAAACCCCAGCGCCATGCCCAGACATCCCTCTGTGACACTGAAGTAAATGTGCCAACCATCAATACCCATGGGTGACCTTGGTCTCTGCATCAGTGTGCACCGAGGCCCTGGGGATGGATTCTGCTTTGGATCCCTTGGAAAGGCGATTTGTTGGACCTTAAGGTTACTCCCTGAGGCACTGCTAACCCCTGTATAAACCAAGTAGGAACCAAAACACTGATGGGAGCAGGGCCGGGGTTCCCTACAGGCACTGGGTGCCTCCAGGCAGTGTTCAGGACCAGCAGCATCCACCTTACCCTGTGGTTAATATATACATGAATTGTGCCAATGGCACAAGGGGGGATTTAAGTGAGGTGGGACACCAGGGAGCCAAACCAGGATTTAGGAAACCTGTGCTCCGGGGCTCTCCCCTCAAGCAAACCTCATCATCTCATTGCACTTTGGTTTCACCACATGAGAGTCAGGAGTAGAGGTAGCAACCTCCTTCACGCACAAGAGGCACCAGGGCAGCCTTCCTCCTGTTCACACCATCTCCATTGTTTCCCAACAGTTACAGGCATACAAGTTTTCCTGTCTGAAAGAACACTTTGCTATAACACTGCTCCTCATTGCTCTGGGCATGGCCAGGTGAGCCATAGAGCCACCATACAGGCATTTCTTTTCCTCAGTACAGCTTGAAAACCCAAGGATGGGATGGGATGGGATGGGATGGGCAACCTGAGCAATGAGTATTGAAACATCACTGGCGGTTGTTCCAGCAGACGGGATCGCTGGGTGGCTTAATCCCTGCTCCTGCTGGAGGTACTCAAGCCTGTCCCATCCATACATCCCTACCGGCCACCCGAGCCATACATGTCCCAGCCTCCTGCTGGACACGGACACGGGTGGGTGCTGGATGGGCTGGGATGCGTGTGTGGTGCAGGCACATCCCACAGGGGGGAGCCACCAGCCTGCAGGGGACACTGCCCTGGGACATCATCCCCGTGGACATCATCCTGGGCATCCCCACCGGTCACTGCGCGCTCTGAGCTGCACCCCTGTGCTTGATCCCAGCGCTGGGAGGTTTGCTCCATTTCCTTCCCTCAATAACAGATGCAAAATGTGCTGTCAGCTTTCATCCCCAATGGGGCTGGGCAAAGCTCCCTCCAAAACCACCATGGTTCTGGTTTTCAGGTGCAGCATTTAAGGAGGGAATATGAGCAAAGAGATCTGTTTTCAAAGGGTGCCACTGGGAAAAATTCATCCCACTTTGCTTTTCCCAGCAAGAGCTTTTAAAGTTCCTCTGCAGCACAGGGTCCTTCGGGGGAATTGCCTTGGTCCAAAGAGATAAAGATGAGTTATGAGAAAATATCTGTATCTCAAATCACTGCAAGTCTCAAATCCTCCCACACTCGTTGTGCCAGACACAGCCAGCACCAACACACACATCCTCCAGCTCAGAAACCAGGGATCTTTGAGCTTAATCTGTTCCCTGTGGCACGAAGTGGATGGGGACAGGAGGGGAGACAGAGCCACAGCCACAAAGGGATAACACAAGGAACCACGCTGGGAAAGGCTGGGGAGCGCCACATGAACCAGGCTGCAATCAGTTAATTCAACTTGAGTTTGGCAGGGATGATAAAGGAGGAGGTGATAATTCTCCTCTGTATCAAGTGCCCCATCTCTTCCTGCGCAGGCTTTTACCTGCTGAGGTGACACATTGCCAGGACAGAGATCTGCTCCCCGCTGCAGATGCCCAGGCAGTAACCTATCTGCTGCACTAACACCGTTTTGCATGACACTTCCTTTAAAGAAGGGGAGAAAACCAGAACACTTGTCCCTGCTTTATAGTCAACAGCCCTGTAGGCTTTGAAGGACACAGATTGGGCGAGGTGATGCCTTTTGGGGGCTGACCAAGCGGTTGAGTCCTCTTAAGAATCACTGCAGGTTGATCTAACCACGGGTGTTTTACTCTGTCCTGCTTTTCAGGGTGGTTCAAGATGCAGCAGGACCAAGTTCAGGCATGTCTTTGTCCGAAAGCTTTGCATCATTTGTGGAAACAGACACGGAGTAGCCAATGGGATTCAGAAAGCCATCAGTCAGGATGGACCAAGAGCCCCACAACAGCCCTGGATAAGAGCTCAGCCCTTATAAGATAACAGCCTCAGGGATAAGAGCTCAGCAAGGAAAAGCTTTGCCCCAGTGGAAGGGCTGGGATTGCTTGGGGTGGGAGATGTGACCTCGCTCCGCAGCACAGAGGGATGCTGCTGCCTGTACCTCTGCAGAGGGATGTGCCAGAGCATTTAACTCTGCAGGCTCCTCTGCTCATTGCCCCATGCTGGGAGAGCAAGGGAGCTGCCTCTGGGAGTCTGGGAAGAGGTGAGGATGGGAGGCAGAGGCTTAGGAGGGGAGTGGGGAAGTCACTGGGGTGAGAAGATAGTGGAAAACTACAGCTTTAAAACACACAATGCAAAAACAGGGGAAAAGAAATGCCCTTTGTCTGCTTGCAAGTGAAAGAGCTGCTCAGCTCCGTGCCCTGGTGCCAGGAATAGCTCCTGTGCACGGGGCTGGCACAATTTGCTTCCAAACCCTAAGTTTTTGCTTCCTGAAACCAAAAGACGTAAAACTCAAACTGTGCAACCTGGACCCTCCTCTGCTCCTGGCTTCCAGCATCCTGATGGTTCTGTGTCCTATTCCAGATGTGCTTCCTTCGGTAGCAGAGCCTCTTACCTTGGACTTGCTTGCTCTTGGCCTCTCTGATGAAGTTCAGTGCCCACCCCATCGCTCTGCTCATGAGGCTGTGTTGGGAAGCAGACACAGTAAGACAGTAGAACTGGTTGCACTGGTACAGGGGAGGGGGGACAAAGTGCTGTGGGGAGGCAGGAGATAGCAACTCCTTGGGATAATTTCATCACTAGGAACCTAAGCTGGCCCTGTTGGATGCTTTAACCTTGCTTGCAGTGAACATCGGACCACTTCTCTGTGCCAGTATAGGAATGAATTGAACTAAGCCCGTGGGGTAGGTGTGGTATAAAACCTGAATTCAGTTTCACCTGCACCCTCAATTACCATTCATTAATTAAAACACATTCATTATACAGGCAAAACTCCCACCATGGATCCAGGGATCGGATCCTGCTGGGGTTTGCTCCCACTGCAGCAGCCCACAAGGGACTCTGCATTAGGCAGAGCAATGGGGACACATTTTCCTCAATACAGGAAAGTTGGGAATACTAAAATAACCCCAAAGCAATCCCTGCGTGGAGCTGAGCATGCAGCAGGATTGCCCCATGGCTGCAGCTCTCTCTGATGGAGTACTCTGAAGGAAAGGATCACATCCCCTTTGCAGCTGCTGTGCACAGCCCAAGGACGCGGCATCATTCCCAGGGAGCTTCCCATGGTGGGAGAGCACCATAAAACCTCCTCCAGCTCACCATCAGGAGGTGGTTTCTAATGACCCAGGTGGGTTTTATGGTAACAGAGCAGGATTTGACGCTCGGGCTCTGAATGTGTCACCTGCAGAGGGCTATTTAGCAAGTGGGCTGTGCTTTATCTTCCTGTTGTCTGCAGCCACGGACAAGCCAAGAGCCCATCCCTGCAGGACCCGCCACCCAGCAGAGCTTGGAGCACTTATAAAGTGATTTATCTCATGTCTGCCTTCCCTTAACACCCATATTCTGATGTGGAGAGGGGTTTGTGGGTGCATGGGGCTGTTTATACTATGATTATCTCTTGGCTTGGGGCATAAAGTAAACCCTTCAGATGTTGATTGTCCTGTGGAAAGCACAGGCTGTTTGGTCAGGAAAATAAGAAGCAAAGCATCAGTGTTTTATCTGTAAAGCCAAGGAGTTCTAACTGACATTCAGGACACCCCTTTCCATACAGCCTACCCTGTGGTGCCATCACACTAAGTGGCTGATGGTCACCTTGAGGTCCGAGGCTGCCCAGAACAACTGACACTTCATTTTCTGCATAACCAGGTCAATTCAGCAGAATTTCCTTTTTAGATGTTCCCCCTTTCCCCTTCCATCCAAAACCAAACCAAAAACCAGTTTCTGGGTGTTGGGAAAACCCAATCGAAACTCCTTCAGCATCATTTTACAGTGGGACCTACGGCTCAGGCAACCCAGGCAGAGTCCATGGGCTTTGCTTATGGGTGATGGGGGTTCCCCATCCTGCAGCCCTCCAGAGCCCAGCCAGGCTTCACACACACAGAGAGGCAGAGCAAAGCACTGAAATCAGCTTCCAAACAGCTACACCCAGCCCAGCTCCATCACTGATTTACCCTGGGACCACCCATCTCCGTGCCTCAGTTTACCCAACTGCAGACACAGCTCTATTTAACCTCTTTTACTGCCCAGGCATTGCATGTGGCACTCTGTAAGTGAGTTAACATTAACATTAACACAGCAGGACCAAAGTCTGCTTTTGCCTAAGGTGGGAAAGTCCAGCAGCAAAAGGACCGGGATCATTGCATTCCCAGTGCACTGTTCCATTTGCTGACAGCCAGCCTAACTGCCAGCGTTAAGGGTGACTTTTAAGATCTCCATGACTTTAATTGGAAAGGGCACTTTTAACCGCCCAGCAAAGAGCTGTGTGATGCTGCCAACTGCAGCCACTGTTCCCGGCAGAGCTTCATGCCTGGAAACGCTGTGATTCCCCTGGTGTGTGATAGGGATATCATGTGTGAACTGACAGAGCAGACACGCCAATGGGTTTCAGCTGCACAAGCTCTCAGAGGCAAGAAATAGCCCCTAAATACCAATATGCCCTCGGGGATGGCCAGACACAAACCCCAAAATGACCTGCATGCCCATAGGAAGGTTTCCAAACCCTCTGCGTGTGCTTTAATCAGTGAACTTCACTGATACATGGGAAACGCTTTATTCCCAGTAATTGTCCCTTGACAGCTCTAGCAAGTGGGATCTGCTGGGGATGGGAATGATTGAAATGCTGACTCACAGGGGTTTGTGCTCACTTGGAAGGTATTTGCATCCTTGCTTCCAACCAACCTGCAATTTCAACCCTCCAGCTGCAAACAGTTTGTGGCTTTGCACAACTGACTCCAGGTTTCCCTTTGCTGGGTCTGGAGGGAGAGGGTTCCTCTCCCAGGGATACAGGACGGGGAGAGTCCCTGTGCTTCCTGCAGCCAGGAATGGCAAGGAGCTCCTGGACAGTGACAGCCACCCCAGGCTGGGACCTGGGCCCATAGACACCCAGTGCTGGGATGTTAAAACCCCAGGGCAGGTGCTGGCTTTGCAATGCTCCTGTTCATTTCATGGCAAGGCAGCAAAGTACTTCACAAAGGTGTTTAAGGTGCAGCCTCCTGCCTGCCCCTAGTGCTGCTGGCTGCTCACCCGGGTGCAAAGAGGGGGTTTATCCCCATGTGCCCTCTTTTGCTCATGGTGCGGTCCCATTCCCTTCAGCCTCCCATCTGCAGCCCCTTCAGGACTGCAGCAGCAGTGATTATCACCAGGAGATGGGTGTCCCAGGGCTCAGATGGGGAGCTGAGAGGAAGAGGAAGGCAGCACCTTTGCCCTGCCACGGAGCCAGCACCAGCAGATCCTGTGTGCCATGGGGCAGTGCCTGGCAGAGCAGCATGGCTCTGCTTTGGGATAGCACCCAACAGGCAGGATCCCTGCCCAGGGTGAGGGACCATTCATCCATGGGATAACACATGGAGCAGTTTCCATGAGCACCATCCCTGCATTGCCGCTCCTCACAGCCCTCAATGACATTGGCTGTAACAACTAAGAGGCTTTTTGGGGTTTCCTCTGATAAGGATTTTCCTTTCCTGATGGCTCAGCAGTGATGGAGGCCCCTGGCCCTGCTCAGGGATGCGGGCAGCGCTCCTGCCTGCGGAGCCAGCGCGCAGCCTCCACCATAGGGAAATTGCTAACCCCAGAAAACTGCTCCCCTAATTACAGCGTTGGAGCATGGAGCAAACCACATAAATGATTCACACAGCGTTCCCAAGCTGGAAATGAGAGAGATTCCCAAACACTCCCGAGCGAGCCCTGCACGCTGTTATCAGGATGGAAATGCAGCAACTTTCATCATAAAGAGGCGAGAAGGGTGTGTGGGGAGGGAAAAAGCCCCGCCGTTAAACGCATCTCTTCCCATCGAGAAGACCTGGGAGGTCTATTCCCTATAGCTCTTTACAGGAGGGTTGTTAAAGCTCCTCGGGGAGCTCTCGGAAACTATAGAAATGCATCAGCTTGTTATTTCGGAGGGACAGGGATGAGCCTTGCCTGGCAAGCAGGGGATGAAAAGGAGAAGGGGAGCAGACCCGGGGCCAGCAGAAAGGGGTGGCTGGTGATGGGGAAAGGGAGTTAAAAGTGTCCCATTGTTAGGGAAGTTTGCTCTGCTTCAGACCATCCCGCTCCCAGGGACACTGTGCTGCCTTTTGAAGTGCAACCTTAGGCGGTTCCTTGTCACCCATTGGAGAGGGAGCTTTTTTACCACATTAAGTCATTGGGTAGCAAATGAATGGGGGGTTTTGACTATTCACAACTTCACCTTATAAATATCAGGGTTGGTGGCTCCTGCAGCTTCCCTCCACCCTGAAGCTCACCTTGGGAAGGAGCAGAGGGAGGCGGCCCTGCTCACTCGGGACCTGCGGTGCAGAGAGCTACGGACCAGCACAAGGGATCCAACCTTCTCCTTGTGACAGCCATGAAGAGAAGCACCTTCCTCATCCTCTCCATCGCAGGGGTCTTCGGTGCCATTCTCCACACAGCGGCATGGTAGGGTCCAGTTCAGTGCAGAGGGCATTTTTTAGGGATGCTCTTCATGCTGTGGCAAGCTCAGTGATTCATTTTCCTCTCTTATCTTTCAGGTCTGTGAATAACTTTCTGATGACAGGACCTAAGGTAATTAACACACGGACTAACAGGGATTTAAAGTACAGTGATTTTGGTTTGCAAATGGGAAATAGTGCTTTTCCAAGGAGCCAGAATTCCCAGAGTGTATCAGCTCCAAGTGCTGCCGAGGATGAGGGAAAGGACCACAACCCGTTTGTGTCTGTTATCACTGATGATGATGGTAACGTGTGGTGGATTCTAACCCCGCCATCTCCCGTGCCAGGCTTACCTGACGTACTCCAGCAGCGTGGCGGCCGGCGCGCACAGCGGGATGGAGGAGTGCAAGTTCCAGTTCGGATGGGAGCGCTGGAACTGCCCCGAGAGCGCCCTGCAGCTCTCCACACACAACCGGCTCCGCAGCGGTGAGTGCGCCTTTACCTGCATCCCGGGATGCTCTTGGGTACGGGCTGGGATGTGCTCTGGAGGGAGCCGGTGCTGCCAGTTAAACTGATGGAGAAGGGCTTTGGTGTCCCAAAGGTTGTGGTGGTTTTCCCTCTGTCTGTATTAATGGGTATAATAAGTGATACTAACATTTCTATGACTCCCAGGCTCTCTTTGGATCACTGTCCATGCTAGGTTAGAGCTTAGTCCTTCCTGCAGTGCTGCGCCATGGGCTTGCTCCTGCCACTCAGTGCATGGCATCCCAGCAGTGCAATGCTAGAGGCACCTGAGCTTGCAATGGGAGAACCACAGCAGAGAAACCAGGGACATGCACTGCTAAACTGTCTTCATAAGAAACTCGTGGATATATTTCAATGCTTCAACAAGCAGAAATCTCTTTTTTTTTCCCCAAAGCAGCATCTCTGAATGGGTTAGAAAAGCCAAAAGAGAAGCCAGATTAGAAGTGTGGGTGCAGACAGCCGTTAGCACGGGCTCAACGACCCGGTGAAACAAGATCAGGGATGATTCTCCCCAGCAGGCAAGATCAAAGCACAAACGTGCCCCCTCTGAGCAGGAAAGGACAGAGGAGAACTGAGTGAGGGAAGGGAGTGATAACTAACCTCGGCCAGGGAGGGACTGGTGCATTGCCTTAGGGTCCTACTCCATCCCATGCATGGACACCTGCATAACACTGTGCCAGGTTACTGCAACCCGTGATGCTGAAGCCTGAAGACTCCATGAGTATTTAGTTTCTATAGCACATCCATCACCTTTTGCACAAACTTGTGGGTATTTCCCTTCCTGCACCTCTGCAGCGCAGATCCTCATCCCCAATACACCAGGACCGATGCCTCCGTGTTTGCATGGGACAGCTTTTTGTTCCTCTCTCCTTCAGCTACCCGGGAAACATCCTTCGTGCACGCCATCAGCTCGGCTGGTGTCATGTACACCCTCACCAGGAACTGCAGCATGGGGGACTTCGAGAGCTGTGGCTGCGATGACTCCAGGAACGGCCGCGTTGGTGAGCTGTGGCCTGAGGATGGGCTGGCACCTCCTCTCCATCCGGATACCAGGGCAGGATTGGGTCCGATGGGATGGTTCTGTGCTCAGTGCGCCTCTGTCTTGCAGGTGGCCGAGGCTGGGTCTGGGGAGGATGCAGCGACAACGTGGAGTTTGGGGAGAGGATTTCCAAGCTCTTTGTGGATGCTCTGGAAACAGGACACGATACCCGGGCACTGATTAACCTGCACAACAATGAAGTCGGGAGACTTGTAAGTCAAATGTATTAGAATACTAATATAGACATTATTAAATGCTATTTATTAAATACTAATACGTACATTATTAAATACTATTTATTAAGTGCTAATATAGACATTATTGAATACTATTTATTAAATACTAATACATACATTATTAAATGTCTATATTGAAAACAAAACCTGAGACTCTG
>JANHGB010024138.1:0-17200 GCA_026283785.1 Coracopsis vasa | reverse complement strand
GAAACAGGACACGATACCCGGGCGCTGATTAACCTGCACAACAATGAAGTTGGGAGACTTGTAAGTCAAATGTATTAGAATACTAATATAGACATTATTAAATGCTATTTATTAAATCCTAATATAGACATTATTAAATACTATTTATTAAATACTAATACGTACATTATTAAATACTATTTATTAAGTGCTAATATAGACATTATTAAATACTATTTATTAAATACTAATACATACATTATTAAATACTATTTATTAAATACTAATATAGACATTATTAAATACTATTTATTAAATACTAATACATACATTATTAAATGTCTATATTGAAAACAAAACCTGAGACTTTGTGGCTGTTCAGGTCCCTGTCTGCAGCCCTCTGTGACAATTTAGGCCCTGTAGCGTTTAATGGATTAAAAATCACAGCCAAAATCTGGCCCTAAACCTGAACAGAAGGAACTGCAGCAAGAGTTGTTCCCACTTCCAGCTTCTGCAGCTTTGTGTAATGCAGTTAACTACCAGCACACAGCACTTATTCAGAAGTGCATGGGGTTTGTACTTGTCTGGTCTGTAAAACAAAGCAAGAACCACCTTACCCTCTTGCAATAAGCATTTCTAAGCTATTTGGTCGGGAAAGCCAGGTGGGAGCTGGCCCTGCTCACTGCCAGATTCACCCCCACACCCTGGGCCAGGCTCTCAGCATCTTGCCAAACCTCCTTGTCTGTAAAAACAAGGACGGCAACACTTAACATACCTATCTGATAGGGTGTGTCGGGGCTTAATCTCACATAGATACCAGCGATTGGGACCTTATAAATACCAGAGGGAGATAGGTAGATAATATCTGTGAAGTGCTTGGCCTGGAGGAGATGCAGGGAGGTTGGGTATGATTATTCCAAAGCAGTTTCACACGTTTTGAATGAGACCGCTGTAAGGGCTGATGCTGCAAGGAGCGAGGTGAGCGGCGTGAGAAGGGCATGACCTGGCCTCTTTCTTGGCCAGGAGAAACAGCTCCTGCAAGGGCTGGAGACAACAGTTTGTGCCCATTTATCTCTGTGCTTTAAATGAGTGAAGAGGGACAGATGTTTTCCAGGAGCATCAGCTCATGTCTCGGAAGGACCTGAAGTGATGCCGAGCACAAGCCACTTTTGACCCATTGCCCTGCGAATTAGAAGTGCTGTGATTTGAGGATTGAAATGATGATGCTCTGCTGCTCCTAACCCCTCCACCTTTTCCATTAAGGCCGTGAAAGCCACGATGAAGCGAACCTGCAAGTGCCACGGTGTATCCGGGAGCTGCAGCATCCAGACCTGCTGGCTCCAGCTCGCCGAGTTCCGAGAGATCGGCAACTACCTGAAGATAAAATACGACCAAGCCCACAAGCTGGAGATGGACAAGAGGCGGATGAGAGCCGGCAACAGCGCCGACAGCCGCGGGGCCACGGCGGAGACCTTCCACCACGTCCATGCCACGGAGCTGGTCTTCCTGGAGGATTCTCCCGACTACTGCACCAGGAACGCCAGCCTGGGCCACCACGGCACCGAGGGCCGCGAGTGCCTGCAGACGGGCAAGAACCTCTCGCAATGGGAGCGGAGGAGCTGCCGGCGGCTGTGCACTGAGTGCGGCCTGAGGGTCGAGGAGAGGAGGACCGAGGTGGTGGCCAGTTGCAACTGCAAGTTCCACTGGTGCTGCACGGTGCGGTGCGAGCAGTGCCGGCAGCTGGTGGCCAAGCACTTCTGCACCCGGCGCGACACCGCTGCGCCCAACCACGTCAAGCAGAGGAACAAGGGTCATAAGAGATAAAGGGGGTGCCCAAGGAGGACATGGTGGTGTCCCCATGCTGGGCAGCCACTGGTGGAGCTGGGGTGGGAAGGGAGCATCCCCAGGGTCCAGAGGGACCTGCTGAGGATGGGTGCTGTGAGATCAGGAAGCACAAAGCGCGGGCGCTGAGGGACCACGGTCCTCCTTGCTTCCATGGTGGGTCTTCAGTGTTTACTAGTAGTAAATGTTTACTAATAGTACTTCTTTCTTGTTGGGAGTCACTTTACCTGTGTATTGGACAGAGGGAAGAGTTCACTTTTCAGATGGGATCAGCCCCTTGTGCCACTGACAGTGATTCCACCACAGCCAGTGGTGGGGCTCCAGCTGTGGCCAGAAGTGGGTCTCAGCAGCCCCCGGGTACCACAGCTGGGGCAGCCCCAGCCCTCGATGCACAGCGGCTGCTCAGCAGCATTCCTAATGGGAAACTCATGCACTTTCTGATGTGGGGAGGTTTTGCAGTGTCCGGTGTGGGTTACGATGACTGCAGCCTGTGGAGGGCTTTGCTAAGTTTACAGTCAGTGTTTACAGACCCCTTCCCCCTCCTTCCCCTCTTATGTTTTGTGTTCTGGTACCAGAGCCCTGCCTCAATAGCCAGTAGCTTCATGTGTTTGTACTGGATGAAACTGAGCAGTTTGCAGTTCCTGTACTGTTGGTTTGGGTTTGGTTTTAACCACCAGATAAGAATTCAGAATTCTTTATGCCTAATGTTGTTATTAATAAGTTGTATTATTGCTTAGCACAATCTCTTTTCTCTATGTATTTTGAAGGTATCCCTCAGGAGTTAGATGTTTGGACTGTATTTTGCAATAAACACCACAATGAAAAGGACTGGGTTTTTCCTGTCTGGCTTCCTGAGAGTATGAATTTAGGTGCAAAATCGTCCCTCTCTGTATAAAACCCGGCACTTCCAAGATTTCTCATCATTAACCCAAAAGCCACCGAGGCTGATCTCTTAGACCTCAATAAAAGCTGGCTCCAGCCCCCGGAGGGTTTGCTTTAACAGCTATCACCCGCATATCCAAGTGCTGAGCACGCAGGCGCTGCCCGGCTCCATCCCGGTTTGAGGCTCCCAATTCCTCCTTAATTTGCCTGGGCCCGACATCCCCCAGACAATGCCCGGCTTTGATGTGGAAACCATCGGCACTCAGGGCTGAATCCTCGGAGGCAGGAGAGGAGCCTTTGAACTGGGGCAGGAGAGAAAGCTCTGGGACAGCTGTGAATGGGCCTGCAGGATCCCTGCTGCTCCGGGTGGCGGGGGGTCCTGAACGGGTCCTGCTCCTCTCCAGGTCTCCCCAGGGCTGTCCATCAGCATGGATCACTCCTGGGAATCACAGCACTGCCCTAGAGCTGTGCCATCACCTGTATGCGGGATGCAGGGGCAAAGGATGCTCTACAGGGTTTGCTGTCCAGGCAGGGGAGGAGGAGAAGGCACAAGTGAAAACCCACACCACAGCTTCACCATTCTGTTGTGCCCCCACTACAAATGCTTTGATGCTATTTTATCCAGGTACCTCTATGGCTCCTAGGGTAAACACAGCCTTGACACGCACTGGAGCCACAGCAGGAAGCTCAAGGTGTAAACCACACAAGCTGTGAAGCACAACTGACTTCCATGCGTTTCCTTTTGCACAGAGTGTTTCCATTAAAGCTGGAAGAGCTGCACCAGTGGCCATCCCACTGGAGGGCTTGGTTTGCTGCCTTCAGAACAGCTGTTGATAAAGCTTAAATAACACATATTGCACATCACCGAAGCAGAAAACCCAAGGTTTTTGTGGTGTTGCCACGTTTGCAGCCCATCAAAACTGAGGCTGAACTGGAACTGATAGAACCAGACACAAACCCTTCCCTGCATCTCTGCCCTGGCTGCTTTGTCTGCACAAAACCAAACCAGGCTCTGCTTTTGCAGTGTCTGCTGTGGCTGCCCAGAGTGCTGCTGCCCCATCCGGGGCTCAGCAGCACCAGCATCGTGCCCGGGCAGCCCCAGAGCTGCTGAAGTCCCATAGAGCCACAGAACGAGGATACACAGAGCACAGGGCAGCCCCTGCATTCAGAGGAGGGAAACTGTTTTACCAGGATAGCTCCCAAACACACAAACCCCAGCTTGCTGCACACCAGCAGCAGGGTTAACAGAGCTGGATGGATAAATCCTGGGGGATGGGGGTAGCCATGAGCAGGGATGCTCCGGACATGGTGTGTGTCATCCCCCACTACTCTCTGCAGCATCTTTCTAAAGTAACATTGCCAGAGAACACGAGAAGGGACAGGTTTGCACCATGGCATCAAACCAGCCCTGTCTCACACAGGCTCCATCCCAGGGAGCAGAGCTGCAGATACCACGTCTGGGATGGATCCTTCTCCCACTGAACCCTCCCATTCCCACCGACCTGCAGCCAGGGGCTTGCCAAGTCAGCACTCATCCCCACTGCATTGATTTAAATGTTGGATATGAGCTGTTCTTCCTTCTAATTGCTTTCTTAAATCCATTTACATTTCTGGCCCCCAGACTAAGGCAATGGGCGCATCTTATGCAAAAATCAGAGACCAAATGCAAATGGAAGCAAACTCAAGAGAAAATGATGTACCATCCCATGATACAGATCTCTGTTCCCTTCATACAGCACGCAGAGATAATGCCAAGTCTGAACAAATACAAAGAACAACTCTATGGCTTAGAGCTGCACCTTGCCAGAGATATCACAGTCCTGGAGAAGCTGAAGCTCTCTCATCCCCTCCTTGTTGCTTGGAAACAACAGTCATCAATTCTCACTACATTCACTACAAAACAATAGAGATTCAGGATCATCTTAATCCATCACAGCACTGTCAGGAGCAGCCCTGCCCGCTGGTACCCAGTGCTTGTGATAACACACACAGAGATGCCACTTGTCCAGGGTGATGCAGGACACTCCATTAGGCTGATCTCATCTCAGCAGTGATTTTACCTGGGCAGCAAACTCCTGCAGAGCAGTGTTCAACATAGACACCATCACACACAGCAGAGGAAGGCACAGGCACCTACAGGCTTGTAAAGACCCATTCTCTAACCACAGCCAAGGAGCATCTGAAGGGACTGATGATGTCTTCAAACCTGAATGTGTTTATTCCTGATTACCCAAAGTCAGCTCCACTTTGGGACACTGATCCCAACCACCTGTAGCTCACTGCATGCTTGGAGGGAAGGGACGGATTGGCCCCAGAAAGCCTCGAGGAGGAGCCTGACCCTAATTACAATGAAAAAGTCAAAATCTGAGCCAAATGTTGTATGAACTCAACCCAAAATCCTGCTGCCCACCCCCAAAGAGCCATCAGGTCCAGCTCTTCCTCTGGGGATGGAAGCTGCGCACAGCACTGGAGAAGTGGGAGGGGTGCTGGGGATGCCCTGGAGCAGGGACACCCCACCAGGCACCCAAAAAGGGCACCCATGGAGCTTCTTGGACAGTCCTGAAGCAGCACCTCATGTCAGAATAGGCTTTGCAGAGCTGCTGTTTGGGGGGCAGAGCTATTGCCATTGCCAGTGTAACCTGTGTGATAAGAAACCTGCAGGACAGCAGTTGAATTGGCCTGAAATCACTGCTCCAGCAGCATTTTTATATTATATATAACATATAATATGTATAATATATAATATATATTAATTATATCATATATTAGATTAGATTATATAGATTATATAGCACATTTAAGCTTTATTGTGGGAAAGGACTGATTTATATTGCATTTTCAATGAGAAAGGGAAACATGTTGTGAATGAAGAAATAGCATCATCCAGCTAGAGCATTGCCACAGACCAGGGCAGGTTTATGGAAGGCATCCATGCTCAGCTAATAGGGCTTCAGAAAATCAGTGCTGGGGTATTTGTACCATGGTAATAGCCCAAGAAGCTTTCCCAGTGCTTGCCATCTAACCCAGGATCATCGCTGTCACCACTTCACCTGGTGCCTCTTGGCTCTGCCATGCTGCCATCCAGGCACCATCCCAGCACCCTCACTGGCAGCAACAGCCACCAGCTTCCCTTCTTGTTCCTTCTGCCCCATAGATGGGAATGTCCCCACAGCCTAATTCCCCATCAGGCAGGAACATGGCACGACTCCACACATGGTGTTGGCCAAGGGCACCTCCATCACTGCATGGAGGACAGGTTCAGCTGTGTCCTATGCCAACCTATCAGTGCTGCTGATAGGGATGGATTGTGGGTCCTTGGAAGCCGGGCTGGTGCTGGCCTCAGTCTGTGCATCAGCACTGCAGACCTGCAGTGCACCAGTATGGGATGAGGAGGTGGATCCGTGCTGGTGCCCCTCTCCCAAAATAGAGTGCCAAGGTGGCTCCAATGGAGAATTCACACCATCATGGCCATCCTCTCCCATAAGCCGGCAGGGATGTCTGTGCTGGAGACGGGGGTACCACAGCGAGCAACACCTGCCCCAGTCCCGCTCCCCTCTCAGGTCACATCGCTGCAGGGTCACCATCAGCAAGCTGAGAACTGGGTTTATTCAGTTCACAAAGGGCAGGCTCTGCAGATGGTCTCTGCAGAGCAGTTTGGGGGTGGCTGGATTCAGCTGAGCCCATCTCCTTCCCACCCTGCTGCACCCCACCATCAGGCCTCCTTCGCCCCAGCAGTTAACTCCTTGCCTGGTGGGTTACCTTTAATTTATGCCTCGAGTGCCCTTTCATGGATGATAATCCTGCATGAGATGTTCGTGCTGTATCCTCCCCCCGTATTAAAGTGTCAGGAGTACATCCCAGGGCCATCCATCTTCAACACTTCCGCATGGGCTTGGCAATTCTCTGACATGAATATTATGGCTCTCAATGCAGAGTCTCCATCACTCAAGCTGACAAGTGTTAGCATCTCCCCTCTTGAACGGGGTAAGTGACCTTTTCATATGCAGCGTTGATTCCCGGTCACGCTGCATCTGGTGCAGTGAAACCAATGAGCGCCAGCAATTCCCTAAAGCCTTAAAAAACAACTCACAGGTCCTTTTCCACTTGCAAAACCAACCCTTAGCATGACAAAGTTAAAGGGCTTTAATCAGCCCCTGTTTAGCCCCTGCTAGTGCCAGCGCCATAGAGGAGGATGAGAGCACATCCGTGCGATGCCTTCTGCGGGATTTACTGATGGGGATTTTCAGGGACAGGTGGGAATTGGGGTGTCCGGTTTGCTGGGGTCTATAGGAAACGTTTCTGTGGCCAGGCAGTGACTTTGAAACCTTAACTCAAATCCTAAACGATATTTAAGTGAGGTGCTTAAAGTCAGACCCTAAATCCCACCAGCCTGATGCCAAAGCTGCTAAAAGCACTGCGCAAACAGGAGCTCCCCTTTACCTGTGCCTTGAGAGGAGCAGAGGGATAAAACTCCAAAGCTCAGACCTTCATCACTGCATCCTTGGGGACATTGTGAATCCCATGGAATTGAACTGAGGGGTTCAGGTTAAACCCTTCCTGCCAAAGTCACACAAGTCTTTGGCTGAACTGGTGCCTAATTCCCTTTTCCTTCCCTAGAGAGCAAAGGGACTTCCATAGCAGCTTTGCCACCTTCCCCCTATGGAGCTCCTGGGTGGCTCACGGCCAGCACTGAGCAACAGAAACTTGTTAACACCTTTTCAGCTCCCTCTTAATGAAGCCAAGGCAATTAACGCTATTTACAAAACAAATCCTCTTTGCAACACCTGAGAAAGAGACTTACCGGGGTTTCCCAAACATCGCTCAGCTGGGGAGAGCACCTACAATAACTGTCTATGGGGATGTGCTGCATCTGCTCTCCCTGGCTGGAGAGGACACGTCCATACCCACCACGGAACACTGAATATGCATAAGCCATATGAATCCATACAGTGCTTCTATCCCCGATCCACAAGCACAGGTCTACTGGGAAAGTGCCTTATCCATGGGTTACTGCAAGGAGAAAGAGGTGTACAGGGAGCCAGTGTGTTGCCCATCCACTGGTCCTTACTCCTGGTGCAGCCACGTGTGATGGTGCATGGGAAATGTGGGGAGCAGGGAAAATCCTCACTAAAAATACTAAATACCAGGGAAAAACTCTTCCCTGTGAAGGTGCTGAGGCGCTGGCACAGGGTGCCCAGAGAAGCTGTGGCTGCCCCATCCCTGGCAGTGTTCAAGGCCAGGTTGGACAGGGCTTGGAGCACTCTGCTCTAGTGGAAGGTGTCCCTGCCTGTGGCAGGGGTTGGAGCTGGATGAGCTTTAAGGTCCCTTCCAACCCAGAGCATTCCATAATAAGGTAGGTTGCTCCCCTCCAAAGATGCCCCCATGGGTAGCTGGGGGGTAATGGGCAATGTATGGCAGACTTAAACCTCTGTGGGGGGATTCATAAGCTCCCCCACCTCTTTTTCTGGTTCCCTGCTCTCTCCTAGGATACATTCTGTGCCCTCCACTTTGCACATCACTGCCCTGGCTTACAGTGCAGTAAATCCTCCCTTTTCAGACAAGCCCCATGGAGATGAGCAATATAACACAAGATTGATGGATCAGAGAAAATCAAATCAACGTCACTCAGTGTACTTCCCAAATTAATTCCTTCCTCCTCTTCTCCTCTCCCATCCCACTGCCCCTTCCTCCAAACACACGAGGAACACAAGGAAGGTGATGTGTTCCTTAACTAAACTGTTGCTTAGGCACAGAGGTGACTGCTGGAACAACACCACAAGAGCACTCCCAGCCATAGTGGATCCTGTCCAAATGTTTCTGGAGTGTAGAAAAGCCCCTGTTTAAAGCCTGAATCGGGTCTTGGGCCCAAGCTCATCCCTGAAGGAAATGAGAGGGAGTTGGTGGTGAGGAGTAGAGACTGATGACCACAGATGGGAAACATTCACCAAATGCAGTTAGGATGCAGAGAAGAGCAGCAATCATGTGGGACAGGGCCAGCAAATGGAAGAGAATAAGTCTAAATGGGTTGTAGAAAGGCAGGGTGGAGGTTTACAAGGAGAAGGATGTGATGGGAAACAGAGAGACCATTGAGCAGTATTTCAGCTTTCCTTCTCTTTATCTCTCTACTCTTCCTTCAGGATCCCATGCGACGTTAATCGAAGCCACTTATGGGCATGGCCAGGAGAGAATAGCTCGTCAGGGGACATAGCACCACTGAGCCTGGACAGTATACGGCCCTTCATTTCCTCCTCTGGTGCTTTCAACAGCTCATAGGATGCCATAAAGGATGATAATGACGGGGTCAGTGGGAAGACTGTAAAACAGTGGGGAGAGGCACAAGCATCATCTCTTGGGCTCAAACTCGGGCCATGCGTGGACCGAGTTTGCTGGTTGTGAGCTGTTTGTGGGGCTGTGCTCCATGCCCCACCACAGAGCCTGGCTGCCGGGGCTCAGGTCTGCTGGGATGAGGGCTGTGGTCTGAAACGGGCTGGGAAGTAGGACTCTTGTCATGGATTTACATCAAGTCCAATTGGACACAGGTAAAGGTGAGACACGGTCCTCATGTTTCTTCCCAATTCCAGTCTTTTCTGCCTCACAAGACTATGGCTCCTGGCCTGACGCTTCCAGGGATCACCCATCAAGACTACAGCTGGCAGCTTTAAACACAGGAATTCCTGTTTCTCTCCCTTTTACCCAGTGCCTGGAAGCTAAACCCACTCTGACCCAGCTTCCCATTCCCACTCCTGCCAGGCAGGACTTATGCTGCACTGCCATCACCTATGACAGGGAGCGGGCACCTCCCCTTCACTGAGTGGATTTTGAAGGCAATAAGCAGGAGAATAAAGACATTAACTGAGTCCTGAACCCCTCCCGAGGTGCTGAGCACCCCAGCACCGCAGCAGCACTGCAGGTGCTTGAGAACAGGTAATTCTGGTCCATGGCAGGCTGCGAACGTGGCTCCGGGGGACATCTCTGCTGGCAAGGGAGCACCAGCACCAGCAGCGCATCCTGGATGGGAGCGCTGGGAAGAGACTCTCAGGATGGCTTTGCTCAGGCCAGCCTGGATCCAGGAATAAACCAGCCTCATTTGTGCTTTGATGTGCTTGAGTTAATAAGAGTTATCCCTGGGCAAACACAGTTGTAGCTCCCAGCTTGGACTGCTTTATTATCCTGGCTCTTTCTTGTGCCATGGCCTTTCCCGCTGTGCGCTGCCAGGGCTATCATCTCAGGTACCAGTCCCAGCATCTGTTTTACTGCCATTTAAATTCCCCATGAAACATCCATATGCTTTTGACAGCAGCAAATTCATTTCCCCCCTCTCCCTCAATTACTGCAGGCTGCAAGACTTGAATCTGGATCTGAGACATTCCAGGATTTGGGAGCGATCAGGCCACAACCTCCATGCAGCTCCAAGGTGTGCATGGGGAGCCTGGAAAGGCTCTGACCAGCGTTAGTGGCAGGGTAGAGGACATCCCCACTGCAGAGCTTTATCTCACTGATCACCAGAGAGGTCACAAATCACTGCCCGGTCTCTTTCAAGCAGCTGGACGCACTAAATTGTACCTCTTGTATCCAGACACCATCCAATCTCCCCAGACCAGGCCACGTACATTGATAAGGAGATAGCGTAAATGGTCAAACAGGATGGAGCCCAAACTTCACCATTTCCTGTGCTTTAACCCAGCAAAGCCCCATAGCACTGGGGGAGTGTTATTTGGGTTATTTTAGATTATCTCCCTTTCCAAAGGGAGCTTTTGTGGCCATGGATTTGCCACCGTTCTGCTTCAGTGAAGAGGGCCTCAGGTTTCATGTGAAACCAAGCACAGGGGCTTTGTCTGTTTTCAGCACAAATTCAGTTACAACTGTGATCAAACAAATGCTGGGGAGGAGTAACAAACACTGCTATGAGAGTGGCACTCAGCTCCTTCCCACTCCTTTGAGCTTCCAACCACAATTGGTCTCGGGGCACTTCCACTCTCTCTGTCCTGTGAAGGAGATGTAATTAATTTCACATCGCTGTGATTTGCTCAGTATCGTATGAACCACCCTGCCTGTAATCACTGACTGAATCCCTTCATCCCATTCCTTTAAACTCGGCTGTAAGTGGGCACTGACCTCACCCCAGGGACTATTTTCCTGGAGGCTTTTGCTAGCACGAACCCCATGGATACATCTCGGTAGGCTATTAAATCCACATGTGAAAGCAAACTCATCTACCATCTTGTGCCTGCAGTTTGGCTTCCTTTTAAGGAGCTATAAATGCAATAAAGCTTCCTATTAAAGCAATTAATGCCTTGATTTATTTTCCCAGACAGGCCATTTCTTCCTTGGAGATTGCCAGCTTTTGGGAGTTATGGAATAAAAGCCTTGTCCTTCAGGTGCTATTCACGGGAACAGATGCCACCATGACCTGTGTTTTGAATGATGGACAGCTTTTCACACAGCTCTTCACCCCGAGACACTTATTGCACAGCTACAGGGTGATGGAGAAAAAGAAATTAAGGCCCAAAGGGTGGAAAACTGGAAACAGAAAGTGGTGAAGCACTGCTGAGACAAGTGGGGCAGTGCTTATGTGGTACAAGGACAGATGTACCCCATGGGAGCGACACTCAGCAGCAGTTTGTCACTAGGGATGCAGGGGGAAGCGCCGCAGCAGCAGGTCTGCATTATCCTCTGCTCTGTCGACTGCAGGTCCATCCATCATCATTTGGCAGCTGTCTGATCACTGAGGGGCTTCTCCACAAGTACTGCTAAAGGCAGACAGTGAGCAATGGGACATGGAATCTCCAGCTCGCCCATCTCACCAGTGTGTTTCTGTGATGGACCAAAGATATCCCCTTATTTTCTGAGGTTCCAGGGAAGACACACACACTTCTCTGCTTGCTGGGAGACAGGGATTCCCAAGACAGCCAAAGAAATGAAACCAGAAAAGGTCTAATGGTAAAAGACAATAAAAATGTTAATAAAAGGGTTTGGATGTGGTGGTTTTCTTTCTTAATTCCAGCTATGTCCCTGCCACACATTGGCTTTCAGCCTGTTCTGCAGAGGTCTGAGTGCTAATCCACACACCAGCCCTTGAGGAAGAAACACGGGTGAGGTGTCCCTGCCCATGGCAAAGGGGTTGGAACTGGGTGATCTTAAGGTCCTTTCCAACCCTAATTACTCTATGATTCTATGATTTCACTTGGGTTGGAAATAGTCCTCCCTTCCTAAGGACAGCCCAGCCGATGAGACAGCACTTATTGTCCCTACTGCTGCTGCTATGGCCTTTCCATTGCAAGTCACTGTGGCAACTTCCAGTGTTCTTTCACTGGAATGCCCTCAGCAGTACGTATACATCAGAACAGCTCCAGGCTGCACGGATCAGGCAGCTGGTGATGAGCACCTTTTACATTTCATTTATTTTACTGTATTTTCCCCTAAATACGCAGCAGTTCCTGATACCTGTTCATATTTCCTTTAACCTTTTCCTATTGCAAAAGAAGTAACTGTCTCCAGCAAAAACCCATTCCTGACTCACTTCCCCACAGGCCTGCAGGGCACGACATGCAAATAACAGCACTGCAAACAGCTGGGGAAAGGGTGAGTAATGCAGCTGCTTGGCAAAGCAGCACAGCAGCCTGTGTGCTCACTTAGGCATTTCAGAGTACACGTGCTGGGATGCAAGAGGAGATCACAGTGGGATGAAGGCCGGGAGCCACCCAACTGGCTTCTCACCCACTGCCCACCAGCTATAGGTACTTGTTCAGGATCCTGCACATACCCCAGATACTTAAACCTGCTTCTTCCACATCAATCATGTAAGAGGAACAAAGTATTTCGTGCCAACACACTGATGCTTGCTCCAGACAGCCCTTTCTTTAGAGTGGTGCATTCCATAATGCAGGATGCCAGGACCAAGCCCATTGGTGTGCCAGATAATCAAGGTCATTACAGCAGGCTTGGACATCTCAGGGAATCATGGAATGGTTTAGGTTGAAGGGACCTTTAAGCTCATCCATTTCCAACCCCCTGCCACAGGCAGGGACACCTTCCACTAGAGCAGGTTGCTCCAAGCCCCGTCCAACCTGGCCTTGAGCACTGCCAGGGATGGAGCAGGGAAGGATGGATTAGAGAAGGTTGTAAGAAAAGGAGCAAAACTGTGCTTCTTGCACTGACAAATACAAGTGTATTGATGGAGCCTGAAGGGATGTAAGAAAAGAAAATGCTTCTTTTCTTCAGGATCAGTAGCAGAGCCTATGAGTACCTGATGGCTCAGTGTAGTTCATAAACCAAGTTTAACTACTTGAGCAGGGGAAAAAACCCACACCACCAAAACAACCCTCCACCAAATAAAACCAGCCTGGGCTTGGGATCAGTTTACAAAGGGTTTCAGCCAAGGAAAAATGCCCTATCCACTGCAGTGGAGTCAAGTAAACTTATGGTGTGGCTGGCGAGTCAGATAGCTGGTACAGGAGTCAGGAAGAGTCCAGCCTGGAATAACATGTGCTACCAGCTATTCCCATGGGCACAGTCCCCATTATGTGGGAAGGTCTAGATACCTTCCCAGGACGTTGTCTCTGTACCTACAGTCATTCAAAAAAGCAACAGCTCCTTGAAACCAGAGAGTGAGGCCAAAGAGGTCTTGATTTCCACAAAGGAAAGCCAGGTAAAACAGCACTGATGGCAAGGACAGCACTGCGCAGTCTATGTAGAGACTTAGGCTACCCCAGGGCAGCCTCTATCCACTGCAACCTCACTTAACAGACTCCCCATCTCTTCTCTCACCCGCAGAGCCCTACTGATTTAGCTGAATGGGTTAATTGTGATCCATCTTAGTACTTCTTCCAAAGAAAAGATCCAGAAAGTTACTGCATTCCCCTTAGGTGTCTGCACCCCCTGCTGTGGCCTGAACTTAAGACACCAGAGGAGCTGCAATATTAGCTGCACTGGAATGTTTTGGTTTTCGCTTGCAAAACAGGCTCATCTCTCCAAGTGTGAATGTGCTGCAGTTACCTAAACACACTCGAGAGGAGGGGAAGAAAGGGCATTGCCATGGTTTTGTATTTAAATGAAGAATTGCCATTTTATTGAAAGCAAACCCAAAAGGACATGCCCCAACATGTTCCCCTTGCAGGCTATAGCAGGGGTAAGAAGAAACCTTAAGAAGACAACTTTTCCCTCTAAATACTAAACAAATTCCCATCAGCAAACTGTCACCTCTGGATCAGTGTGCAAACCATACAACCTCTATGAGCAGAACTGATTTAATGTTACACATTCTACTGGGAAACCCAGGTACTGCCATTCCACACACAAACAGTGACTTGTGAAAGTTCTTCTGTGTGATACTTTCTGACCCATAAGGAAGAAAACCTGCAGCAGAACTGCAGTTTAATGTTAGTGATAATGAAACAATTGATTTTCATTGGAACTGGGTAGATAAATAAAGATCCAGTTACTTGTCAGGACAAGGGAGTGAAAAATCAAAGCTGCCAGTTTATACTGTCAGGACATTATGTTCTCATGTCATACCCAAACTGATATAATAGCATTCACCTTGGTAGAATTACACCAGATTATAGTATCTAAGGACATGGCCCAACATCATCTTGTGCAGTAAATCTATAAAAGCACACATAAATCTGTTCATTTCAACTAAAAAATACATTTTACCTTAAGCCTTTCCCCTCACAGCAGCTGGTGAAGGTCACATCAGCAGTTTGTACCCTCCAAAAAAGCAGCTAGAGGTGAAAAATAGCTAGAAAATGTAATTGTCCATCAGTCTTCGCTCTCCCTGTCCAGGTCAATCCCTCCCACATGCATCTATAATCATCACTGAGCTGAGCAGAGGACAGTAAGAACATGTGCAAGGTGGGGGCATAGGGACATGTGTTATTTCAGTGTTGTAGAAGCAGAGGAAGACACAGGCAGCCAAAGCTGAGCGTGCAGAGAGGATGCCTGTCCTCATTTGGCCTTTTCTCTACCTGTTCTCTTTGTTTCACAGCTCCAAAAGGCGGTGTAAGTGAACACACTGTGTGGTTTCCTCTTGGATCATTGCCTTCAGTGGCTGTAGACAGCAACACAGAACAGAAAACAGAACAATGGGAGATGCTGCTAGAGCAGAGATACAGATCCTCCTAGTCACAGACTCACCTGTGTGGCTGGAGCTGAATCACTGCCAGTTCAATACATAGAGACCCTCCGCAGAACTATGCTGGCTGGGCTCTTTTTCACTTCCACAGATGAAGCACAACTTCTCACTCTCCATTACAGCTCCTCAGCTTCCCCCTCTCACAGCTGCATTACACAGAAGTTTCCTTATGACTATATGCAGTTCAAGTGTTGTTTTGGCTTCATTTTATTGTCATTAAACTGAATTTACATGCAATTGTTGCTGCAATACCTTAGCAGGAGACATGCTAAAATACCCTCTTTTCCTTTACTATAAGGCATTGTTATAAGATGTTAAACAATTGATTCTTCCAGGTTATTCTGCAATATATGTTGTTTTTAAAAATAGGCCTTGTCTGGAGTGAAAGAAAACCGGCCACTAATTCCTGATCCTGATTTAGGAAGTCCAGAACTCATTCCCAGACCTGTAACAGGCACTACTGCAGTGACAACAGCTTTCTTCATTAAAACATCACACCACTCACAGACATTCTCTACACATACTCAGGTAACAGTCGCTACCCCCAAAGAACCATATCAAATATTTGATATATACCATATATATATATTTGAATATAGCAAATGATCCAAGCACCAAAGGGCTGGCAAACCTGGAGAACATGGGTGTTGAACTCCCCATCCCTACCTATGAGTAGGTACTTCAAGGTGCAGGTCCCAGCAGTGCCCATGCAGTAACCATCTGCTTGTGCAATTACCCATGTCTAGTGCAGGCAATAGGTGCACAAGCACTAATGCTTCAAGAAGAGGACTGTTCAACCTTAACAGTCCATGAGGCGTTGGATGATGACATGAATGCTTGCCCAGGTTCAGATGGGGAACTTGAGATGTTAGGCACACAGAAGACTGGCGGATAAGCCTGAATTAAAGTCCAGGAGCCTTAATTTGTGTCTTGTTCCAGAAAAGACAGAGAAGAGACTTCCTCCACACTGACGCAGAGGACATTAGGTTAGGCTACAGACCCAGTACATGGTGCTAAATCTCCTTAACTACAAGCAGGCGCTTTTTAATTGCAGAAATATACTGATATCCTGCTCAGCTGACATGACACAAAGCTGAAACTAAAGACAGATGGGTTTATTCTTGACCCTGCTGCTGCTTCAAAGGATGACCCCAAGGAGAGTCATTTCGTTTCTCTATCCCTGACCTTCATACTTGTCCCATTTGTGCGCTGCCAGTTCCTTTGTACAGCATTGCCTGATCTACTGAGGAGAGATGTTCTAAAGGAACTTGGTATCCTTATTAAAACTATGTTTATGGATTACTTAACATTGTTCATTCCAGGAACCCCATGTACTCTTAAAAAGAAACACGTTGCAGAGAGAATGAGCAAATGGTAGAGATACATCACGGCTGCTTTGTAGTATGGTGACATTCCTTGCCATAGGTAGTGATGAATTAGTAGCAATTATAGCACTAAGTTTGGGGAATGCCTCGACACTGAGACAGCATTCAGGTGAGGCAAAGTTTCATTGCATTCATTAAAAAAAGGCAATAAAAGGCTTCAGAACAGTTACAGATCCTGACTACATGAAGCTAATAATCAGCACAATAAACTATCATTTACATGAATAGGAAGCTGAATGGACATTTCATTTCCTACGCCTTTGTTGCTCCCATTCAGTTGCACCGATGGTGCTATTTAGGGGAGCCAGCGTGGTGCCTGTTTACAAGAGAACTTTGCAAAACAAAGACAGTCACGGTCAAAACTTTGCTGGTCAATGCAGTATATTTACATGGAAGACCTCTGAAGAAATAGCAGGGTTCTGAAACAGCCTCCTGGGATAGTTTAGTTGGAAGTAGAAAGCAGGAGGGAATGATCCCAGGGCTATCTGGATGGGTGCTGGCCACAGAATAAAGCATCTGGTTTTCAAACAGAGGAGTGATCAAACTTTCCTCGTCCAGGAAAAAAATACCATTGCAACTGCCTTAGAAAATGCCAAGTAACAAAGTGCTCTGCATGCAGAATGTAGGATTGGCCCAGAGAAATCTGACACAAACTCTTTGCTTTCAATAGGAGCAGAGAATGTGCCATGCCAACATCCAACAATACATTTCAGACTATAACATACCGTGTGAGCAGCTCCCAGAAATGGGTTGGTTTCCCTTCTTTCTTTTAACCAGAGAATGAAACTGCTCTGAATTTACAATAAAGCAAACTGAAGGCCCAGTTGGAATCGCGGTTCCTAAGAAGATGCTGCTATGCCAGAACTCCCCATGGTTCAGCTGCTAAATTACACATTATAAAAATAAGTGCAATTGAGAGACTGCTCTTTGTAATGTTCCAGTGGATCTCGGTTCCCATGTTGTTACTATTCATCATTGT
>JANHGB010024135.1:8076-48830 GCA_026283785.1 Coracopsis vasa | reverse complement strand
TGGAATGGGTTGCCCAGGGAAGTTGTGAATGCTCCATCCCTGGCGGTGTTCAAGGCCAGGTTGGACAGAGCCTTGGGATATTTCTGGAAATTAGGCCAGAAAAACTTGAGCCAAGGTGCCTCAGGAGGAGGGACTCCTACCTCAGGAGTTTCCGTTTCTGGTTTTGGATCCAGGCATAAAGGGCTGCATTCCTACGTACTTCAGGCATTTATTAGAGCAAACATGATTCCGTTGTGGTGAAAGTTGCCAGAATATTATAGTCTGAAGTATAAGACATCCTTCAAAGATGTAGATACATATTTTTTCCATCAGTAATTATTCATTCAGTTGAGGATCCTTTTTAAGTCCTCTCCATCTACTTCATGTCATCTCAGCTACAAAACCAGACAGCATATTGAAACTATCACGTATTCTGAAAATTGACAGTTAGGAAAACTGATGAAAGATAATGCAGCAACAGCAATGAATCAGATTAATATGGACAACATGGGGAGCATTCCACCTACGCAGGGAGCAGTGCCTGATATCAGAGGGCTCTTTCATCTACAATAACAAGACCCAGTGGCTAAGAGCCAAAACTTCAAACTGGAAATGAGATGCAATTTCTTAGCAGGAACATACTTAACCATTTGAACTGTATACTAATAGATACAGAATATTTTCCTTAATTCAGAGTCTTTAAACCATGGGTGATTGTCTTTAGAAATGAGAAGCAAATGAGTTTGCAATGAACTGAAAGTTTGTCAGGGTGATTGCAACACTTCCTGAGTAAAATCTAACTCTGAGTTATGGAGATGGTTAAATTGATAATGGGCTTAAAAAAAAAACCATGTCTTTGCTAGGGAGAAAGCAGCTAAAATACATTTGTGCTATGGAAAGACAGAATTTAGTCTGAAAATTTTCAGTGAATTTTAGGAGCTTGCATATCGTAGAAAAACCTACATTGTGCTCAAGTTATATGATTTTTCATGAGAACAGAATCCTTTAAGCTTTTCAATTTTAACATTCTTAATAGATGAGATTCCTTCAGAGGAGACATTCTTTTAAAAGTATGTTTTTACATCAGTTATAAATTTCATATTTTCTGTGCAGACAGAACATTCTTCCTCTATTCTCATGTTTTACTTACTAAAACCAATTTCTGACCTTTGAACACTCGTTCAGGTGTTGAAAACAGATAATGCATTAAAACACACTTTACCGACACAAAGAAAACAACAACATTTTTAAGATTAGCAAGACCTAAATCAGCGTACATACTTGTTGTGGTGAATAAATGACAGTATCTCTAAGAAGTAACTGTAGCAAGATCCAAAATGCATATATATGTATATATAAAGACATTGAAAGACCTGGAACTATCAATGAATGATTGATTAAAAACTGTCCAAATCCCAATTAGTATGAAGACAATTTCTTCTGCTGCATGACCCATTTTATATTGATCATTGCATCCAAGTAATCATTCAAGGTTGGCCTCACATCATATGTTCAGATTTGTCTAACAGACCTTGCAGAAGTGACTCTTTTATGGCAAGTATTTACCACCAGAAAAACTTGCTAATTGGCAAACTTCTACACATTCCATCATTCCCAAACAGATTAATTAGGAAGGTGCCACCTCATGCATTGCCACTGACTCTACTGCAGCCATAAGTATCAAAATTACTTCCATATCCAGACACTGTATGATTTAATCATGCTCAGAGGGTTTCATAATTGTATCCACAAACATTACTGCAAGATCAGCTTTCTGCTCCACAAGTTTCAATTAGAATGTGCAACACACCAATGCATTTGGAAAAAAATAATGAATTCCTCTCATCTTCAAGGGGCTTTATACAAATCTTAGCGAGTGCTGCCACCTCCCACTTTCTAAATACTGCCTTTTAAAGTGTTGCTCTCTCCAGCACTGCATGTCAACCTTGTAATTCCTTGCATTTTGCTAAAGGCACAGGGAACATCAAATGATGCTGTAGATTACTAATGAAATATAGAGCCTTTCACTGTTAAGTTGCACATTAAATGTCTGGCTAGGTTGTTCATGGTGCAAAGATGTAACTACTGTCTGCTGGCTTGGCTGTTCAGTAAGCTATATGAAAACCACTGTTAGTTTCAGTCTGCTTCTTCCTGAATCAGGGGGAATTAACTGGCTGAGAAACAGACATATTTAAGACAACATTTTTGGAAGTTAACTGCAGAACGCCTGAAAATCAGATGGTTTTCTGAGCAGTGACATTGGATCAAGGTGCTAAAATTCCATATTCCAGTCTGAAAAATGTGAACTAAAAACCTGAATTGCTCATGATGTCTTGGCAAGTCTTGGTAAAAGTGGAAAAAGAAATGACTTAAATGCTATATGCTCAAGAGACAAAAATTTTACGGAGGCTTTAAATATACTTAAAACACATTTAAAGCTAGGTTCCCAAGTATCAAGTATTTCTTTACTGTTTAATCAATACAAACTCCAAATTAATGACTTGTAGTGACTAATAGGTCATTTTGTTTAATATATAGCTATATTCAGTTCTACATGAATGTGTTAAAACACTTACATGCAAAAAGCAAACACTAGGAAAATTATTTACAGGTCTGAAGAAACAATGTGGAACATGTTATTCTTCTCATGATGATGTTGTCACATCTTGGACTAGCATGCAAATTTAGAAGATAGAAAGAAAGAATCAACAAAGGCCCAGTATTAGTGCATTGAAAGAAAAATGATTCACAAAAGGCACATTAAAGACAAGGTGATAGTGAGCTGCCACCATAGATTTGCTAAAATCAGCCAGGTTTGCTCAATCTGTGTTCCTTCTTTAATGAAATGTCTTTGTGGACAAGGGAAGATTAATAGATATTGTTCACTTCAAATTAAGCAGATCTTTAAATACATTATCTAATAAGGTCCTAGTAACCAAATTAAGGAAATGCAGGCTGGGTGGGTGGACCACAAAGTGTACGGAAAGCAAACTGGTCTGCTGGTGCCAAAAGATGGTAGTCAATGATTCCAAGCCTAGCTCAGTGTAAAAGATATTCCTCAGGGGCTGACAGTGGGGCACAGGGCCAGCTCAGCTGGATAAGACTCTCAACAACCTGATCTAACTTTGCAATTAGCCCTGTTTTGAGCAGGACATTGGATTACAGTCCCTAACCTGTGTGCTTCTAGGAGACTAAATATTGAAAATTCACAATCAGTAGTTGGCTAACCAGTAATCCTGTTCTTCTCCTTTGATTCTTAGTATACTCATTTTCGTAGCTAACTCCAATGTGTTCTTCAAAATGCTGTTTTTCCTGCTGTTGCATGTGCCTACAGCAACAACAGTTTCTCCCAGATGTCTGAAACAGGTTGCTTTGAATAATGAATTATACACCTCGGCTGATAAGTGGGAGGCTGTTATGTTACACAGCTGTCTAGATATCATAAAGGGAAATTATGGGAAGAAGATCCATTTTTAACGGAGCTGTAGATTTTCCAGCCATTAGAATTAGATAAATATGTGATTCTTCATCAGTTTTCACCTCATACATCTTAATCGGTAAAAGGTACATGGGAATATAGGACTTATCCTTCCAAGAAGGAGTCTATCAGGAGTTTTCTAATCTTCAAATAAACAAAGCTCGCAATGGGAAATAAGGCCAACATAATGCAACTGTAACAAAAAATTGACAACAGTTTGAGTGCTTGATCAAAGTCCAAGGATACTGCTACTGACTAGAATAGGCATTGGATCATGGCTGTACTCTGCAGAGAGAAAGTTTTTTCCATAATCTACATTTGGAACACATTTCCTGAGATCTGTTTTATGATGAAGCTGAGGCACTGCCTATGTGTTTACAATGTTCACTAATTATCCTTTCAGCTCAGTGGGTAACTATGCTCTGAAGACCATGATCATAAAGACTCTTACAGTAGGCAGAAGGGCTCTGATGAGGCAATGAGGTAGTGACATGCCATAGTGTCTCTTTCACAAATGTGGAAGTACGAGGTACAGAGCAATGTCGACTTCCCAATTCTTGTAAGCTTAACTAACTCCTTAGATTGCATAAAATTGCACCATTTATTATACTCTGAATTGGTGCTTGTTGTGATGGAACTTGTAAATATTTCATCTGTTATTTTAAAGAACAATCTCAGCAATCCTACAAAAAATGGATGATCACATGGAAATGTACAGATTTTCCTCTCGACTTTCCTAAGGAACACTGAAGACAAGCTGCAGTACAAATGCTGGAGGCCACCTATCTCGCCAATTTTGTCTCAGTAATTTGAAAGTAAAAACATCTGCTTAGTGGCGTCATTACTCTCTCTCACTTTTTTTCTCCTTTTCATTTGTTTTCATTTTTGCCAGTATATTTAATCACTTGTAGTGGGGCATGCCAGAAAAAGAAATATCCAAACAGCTTTGAAACAAGAATAAACAACTTGAATATCTGCAATATCAAACTTCTTTGCATATGCTCAGAAATTCAGGAAAAGAAATAAGAATGAAGTGCTTTGCTTTTTATCACCGCTATCTTTGGGGTTAATAACCAATCTCAAATAAGTATTTACATATATTTTAGAATTAAGATAGTATTTTTAAAGCTTAATCATTTTCATGCAGTATTAGAAATACAAAGTCCTAATTCATCAACTGTGGCAATAAGACAAATTGTTCACATTCAGTGCCCAGTGTTTAAAATACGAGATGTTAGGCAGAGCTGGTGGCAGTTTGAGCATGGATACTTGCTAGCAGTGTAATTGCTAAGAAAAATAAATCAATTAGAATAGTTTGCTAACATAGCACCATTAGATCACATATTTTCTATTCCATTTGTGGCCATATGGTGAAGGATTCATTTTGTCTTGGCATAAGGATATTTCTGCAGAAGAAAAATTGGATTGACATTTTATTTTTACACCAAGCTACATTTCCTTGTAAGATAATTATTTATGATATACGATGTGTGATTTGATGCATGATCTCTGGAAGAGGTTACTAAAGAAGGAATTAAATTGATATTTTTAGCAGTAGTACATAAAATATATACTCAGGAGTGCTGTAAAGAAAATTGTCTGATTACCAACATAGGAGCTGCTGTTGTGATAGCTGCTCTGAAGGCTGATATAGCTGGGATTTAACCCAGTACCTCCACAGAGAAAATCATCAGCTGGTATAGCTATAAAGCTCTGCTACTAACAGCTCTCATCCTGACTGAATGAGTAGAGAGGGAGGAACATCTAATATACATTTTCTGTAAATGTAAGTTTTATTATCTCTATGATATTATACATATTGATATGGAAATGACTTCTTAATGCCGATGATAGGCCACTGAGAATTATTACCCTGCTACTCAGACTTAAATCTTGCCACAAGCCTAAAGCTATTCAAACTGAGATTAAAGCTGACACAGCCAGGATCTGATCCAAAGATGTTGGCTTTCTGTCAGCTGTGCCAGGCTTCACCTTCTCATAACCACCTCTTTCCATAGCAGACAGCATTATATTGTTCTCTAGTCTGAAATTTTTCATATCTCTGAGATATTGGTGACTCCTCACTTTATTCATTTGTGGAGTTAACAGCTTGTCTTTGACAAAAACACATCCACTTGGAAGACCTCTGATATGAAGAAATCGGGAAAGAAGAATTCACCACAATTTTATTAATTTTTCAAGTGCATTCACATCTAATTCCTGATTAACCACTGCATTAAAACACTTTCTTTCCCATCTGACTGACCTTTAGCTTCCAGACTTCTCAGTGGGCCTTTCCCTGCTGGACCAAATATAGCTAAAATCCTGCAATTTATATTCCCCAGATCTTGAATAACTATTATAGACTTCCAATTTTGTAATATCCCTTTGAAATTATGGACTCTAGAACTATAAGTAGTCTGATAATATCCATCTCATCAGTACTGTAGAAGGAGGTATTGTTTATTTTAACTGCTGTCACATATAAGATTTGGCATGGGTGGTTTTTGACGCACAAACCCACTGGAATATCCACTGATTCTTGCTCTACTATGACCTTTAAACCTTTTAAATAACACCATCTTCTGGAGCCCTACTCTTGCGGTAGGAATGACCGGCATTCCTCGTATTTGCATGGATAAAACCTTGCATTTATCTGAACTGAAAAAGGATTTATTCAAAACCAGTTCACTGCCCAGTCTTGGTCATTGCATCTGACTACTCCATCGTTTTTCACTCTTTAGTCTTTGCACGAACTACAGATCTTATTGATGGTGATGTTATATTTGTTACCACATCATGCATAAAAATCTTGAGCAGTATCAGGTAGATGTTCTGTGGTGAATTTTCCCACTAGAAAAATCTATACTGAAAATTCTCTATGAATAACAACTTCTTAACATTTCTCAGTTATACCATTCATCAACTCCTTCGTAATGCACAATGCTATATTTTTAATTAGAATGTCATAAGGTTCTAAATCCTTACAAAAGTTTAAGTAATGCAATAATTAATAATGACTTGAATAATTCAGGTACTCTTGGCATCCAAAGTTTTAATCTCCTCAAGAATTTTTTTTTTACAACCATAAAGTACACTGGCATTACTTATAGTTTGAAGCCTTTAATCTTCATTAATCAAATTCCATTATTTTCTGTTTGGCTTGGAAAACACAGAAATCTTGTTAACCAAATATCCGTGTTGAATAGTTAGAGCTTTTACAGATTGCTGTCACTTTTCTGAGCTCCTTCTGTGTTTGCTCAGGATTTGTCAAAATATTCATTAACAGTTTGGACTGTGATGCATAAATCATCCAGACCACACAAATTCTTCATTATTTACCCTCAGTAGATGATATGTGGACTGAAAGGTACTTCATCATCTTTACATTGTACAAGCACATTATTCTTGCCTGTTTCCAGTTATGGAACAGAAATGTTTATTGTCTGCTTCTGCTTTCTATACATGGTCATTAGTTGCATCATGTCCTTCTACAAATTACCCTTTATCATCTCTCATGACACATCTAATCTACTTAGAAAATGCTCCTGTGACGCAAGTAAAAAAGTTCTTTCTCTTGTCCCAGCTTCTACCAGCTGGAGAAGTACCATTGAGCTTAGTGCAGTGTCTCAAACATCTACCCCCACCTCTGAAGAACCAAACAAAACCCCACAACAAAACCAAAACAGGACCTAGTTGCTTTGATGCTGTTACCTCTGTGTGTTACTTCATCTGAGCATCTTTGCTCTCGTGCTCTCCTTTCTTTGCAGAATATTTTTTCCTCAGAGATTCACACATGAAAGACATCATGAATGCTTTCATGGGATACATTGCGCTTTTGTATTACGACTTCACAGTAGCCTTTGTCTTATTTCAAGATTCTCTACTCCCAAATGCAAAATTATCTTTAAAGGTTTCTCGCAAAAAAAGTTACCAAGGAAACAGCTAATAAAAGTCTTTGTCCAGATAAGCTGAAAATTCACAGATATTTTCTTCTTCCATTTGTTTTCATTTTTCCAAAATGTAACTTCTGTATAGAATTGGTTTTGTATTAAATCCTTATAGTGATAGTTTTATCTAAACTGTAACAGAATAGAGCAGCAGCGATAGCAATGTTAGTTGCTGTGTACCTATATAGTGAAAGGTTTGCTGAGCCCATACAGATGCAGAACTGGGGAGATTAAGCCATTTGCCTGAAGTCCAATGTGAAAACACATGTGAAATGCAGGACATGAGCATTTGGATTTCTCTGTCATAGCCCAGCACTTTTTCCATGAGGGGGGAGGGGTTGTTGCTTTTGTTGTTGCTGTTGTTGTTGGGTTGGGGTTTTTTTTGTTACATTGTCAAGATTCTTTGAAAACATCCATCTTTATGGATGGAAAATATAATTTTTCCTGAAAGCAGTGAGGGAGGTTGGGGTGGGGAGAGGAGTTCTCTGCATTTTCTAAGCCTATCTGTAAAACAAGAAGAAAAGTGACCCAGAAAAAAGCATTCATTTTCCATCAGAAAAACATCTATGCTAAAATCCCAACTCAGGCTGTAAGCACCAGACTGAAGCACATTCCGCTTCCAAGTTCAGCAGCTACAATATTTATCTGGCTATCATTAGCTTTCTTTTGAGGATGAACAGAGGATCAGCAGCTGTAGAACCAGACTTTCTCCGTCCTTTCCTCTTTAATAAAAGTCTGTATTTCAAAAGAAGTACAGGCAAATCCAAGTAAATTATAGTAAAGCTTACAAGGGTTCTTTACTTGTTTACTACAAAGCTGTTTGCTTATGAAGCAATAAGAGTGTGAAACAGAGAAGGAACATTTTATGCTAGGGGACAAAAAAAATACAGTGTTGATTCAAATTATTTCCATAGGGGAGCAATGTTTGGAGGCTCCATTAAGTTGCCTGGCACTAGCTGGCAGAAAAAATAAATGAAAACACAGCTTAAAGAACACTGCCTTATTTACTGATGACCATAAATGGAGCAAAGCTGGAAGGTGTTCAAGATCACTGACTGGCTGATTGTCACAACTAATTGTTTTTGACATCCAAGTGTTCTACACATTGATTTGCACAACCTGCCAAGCCACAGGCTGCACCTACTGGGAAGTCAACTCTATAAAGGCTCAAAGGAACCAGTGATAATCCGATGTGGAGTCATGAGTTTAGGCATATCATTTAGCTTAAGCTGTTTTCCATACCCGTTGTGTTATTACCTTTGTAAACAGGTATGCTACCTGACAAATTAAAGTTCCTTCTGTAATATAAGATGACAATTTTGCCCAGAAATGTCATTCTTGGTTTGATATGCACTGATAGAATTTGAACTCAAGATTTGGAGAAATATTATAAGAAAGGCTTAGAAACTGACTGGTGGTGAAAGCACAGTTAGGAAGATTCAGTAGAACAAACCTAGTAACTGCTGCTTTCTGTGGTTGCAAGTACAACTTAAGTGCCTTCAGCAAAATAGTGGCACTTTCTGGTACGAATTCAGAATAATGGATCCGATTTCTTGCTACATTTTGTTGTTAGTTTTACCACCTAAACTGATAATTAGTTCATCCAGATTTCTGATTTTTCCCTGAATCTATGTTAGCAGATTATTTTTACAATATAGTACACATTCATCTATAATGGCAGCCCTGTAAGTACAAACAACACGAAGATAACTACGTGAACCTACTGTCAAGTAAAACCCATATTATTAAATCTTTTGAGACCTTTATAATCACTGCAAGATTTGAATGCCCAAATCAAAATATCTTGCTCAGATTTAATGTTCTGAGATTATGTACTCCTTACTTTGTGAAGATTTCTTGGTTTCTGTTAGAGTACTCTGAAACTGAAGCATATGACTTCACTGATGATTTCTAAGTGCCTGGACCTAAACATCTTAGTAATACAGATTTGAACAATTATAAGTATTAGGAATAACTAATATATCTACAAAAATTGAAGTTGGTTTGTTATTTGTTGTCCTCTACTCATCACATTTCACTCACTTCCAGGTCTGATTTTTTCATCATACAAATGGAAAACAAGTTTCCCTTCACAGCCACACACCCAGAGTGCCTTCACTCTGTGACAGTGGGTCTTTCTCTCTGACACAACATCAGTGATAACAGAGGTTTTGTTAGACGAACCATGATCTGATCTCCTCTTCAATTCTACCATTGTGCTCAAAATGTGATCTCAGTGACACCGGGGTAAGTGAATATCATATTCTTTGGCCTAAAGCAAAACCCGAATATTCTGCTTCATAGTTGGAGTTCAGTGTTTATTTTATCCAGCCAAACTTCTTCACCAGTCTGGCTGTCATTTTTCATTCATTATTTCCACATTCAAAATTGATTTTTGTTTCTTAAATTATTCTAATTGATTTTTTTTTTCTTTTTGAGGTATCTTGAACATTTGCATTTAAAATAAACAGTTTATCTTCTCCCCTCTCCCCTTTCCAAGCTCTAGCATTCAGAATCTAAAGACATTCCTCTGTCTCCTTTTCACATCTGTGCAAATACCCAAACATACTATTGCAAAAATAAGAATCCCACCCCCCAAAATAAAAAGAATTACAATTAGAATATTTTCTAAGGACACATGTTGAAATAAGTGTTGAAATTCTTACTGGGCAACAGGCAGCTATCTCAGTTATTTCTAATCCACTGGTACCTATTGCGTATCATTTCTTTTACTACAGATCAGATCCACAGCTTTTTTTTTCCTCTTGAAAGTCCCTCTATTTTCTTGCTGTCTTTCTAGGAAAATATCTGTCTTTCTGAACAGCCATAAACCATTTCAAACATAATATTTCAGGAGGGCATGAAGAATAAAAATAAAGGGAACATAGAACTACAACTATGAGGAGATATGCCTTTGAGACTAGGTACAGTTCGTGTGCTGCTGGGGGAAGCAGACCACAGTAGACACCCACATACAATATGCTGTCTACCATCATTCACAAGAGCTTCCAGACACCTCCCACCCATACAAGGTATTTGTCTTAGATTCCTTTCCACTCTTGATGCATTAGTGCTGCCACTTTGTGGTTTAAACTTTCTCTTTGCGTACTCCTCCAACCTGCTGTAATTTGTTTCTTGCCTGTTTTTGCTTCTTCACTTTATGTCATTCCCTCAGTAACTGTGCTTTTAAATCAAACAGACGGAAACCTAGTCACATGCTCAATGGAAAGTCTTGTTCAGAATTCTGGAGGTTCAAAGAAAAGATTTAATGATCATAGAAATTCGGCAAATATCCATAGCAAATGTAAGTATTTACGAGTCCTCCAAGCCTGCAAGGCCCAAAGCTGTTGCTGCACCATCTAGAAATTGGAAGATCTTCTCTTCATTTAATGGGTAGCAAAACAACATAGGTTTTACTTAGGTCAGTGACTCAAAAAAAACCTCATAACATTATTAGAAACCAGTCTGCTCCACAGTAGAAGAGGTAAAAAAGTCCCTTGCGTACAATTATGAGTAGGACTGCCTCCAGGACTGTTATATCAAAGCAATTCTAAATGGGAAACATAAAGAACATTTGAGAAAGTAAATTAAATTTGCTGTTTTCCTTGCACAGGGAAAACATCAGTGCTAACAATAATTTGAATTCTCATTGATATTATGAAGGTGATTTGAAATAAATGTCATTGATAAGCTCTATGCTAAGGCCAGACTAAAGAGACTTCAGGATAAATGGATATGTCTACAACTATCTTCTTTAAAATGTCTTTTAAAAAGCACAGTAGTTCTTTGGCTTAGCAACTTCTGATCTCATTAGTTACCGAGAAAAACCAAATACTAACTATCTGGAAACTAGAACTGGAAATTAGAACTGGAAACTAGAACTAGAAACTAGGAGTAACCCACCAGAAAGTCAATTCCAATATGTTTAAACATCATTAATTATTGTTCTTTCACTGCACAGACCACTGAACAAAATATGAGTCAAAGTCATCTGACAATGCCCTGACTGAAGAGACTGCAGCAAACATTATGACCATTTAGGACCCAATCAAGAGTTTTTTAATTGGTAGTCTAGAAAGCTGTTGCTACCATACACATTCCAGGTTCTTACTCAAAATACGGTGTGATGAATTCCAGTTGGATGGAGAGCCTGACATCCTTTCTTATGTCAGTTGTCTTTCAGCTAATATTCATCAGCTCTCTCCTTATCACAGACTCATCGAGGGTATAGACCCCCTGCAGGAACATGAAAGTGGCTTTGGGAGCAGTAAAGCTGATCTGAGTCATTGTGAAACATCACAGGTGACTCTGGATTCCCTATTTCAAGGTGGTGGGATGTACAGGTGATGATATTTAGATTTTGCCTTTCAGTTGCTTAAGTTTCAATGACCTGAAATGAGATTTAAGACTCGTGACTCTCATATCAATCCAGAAAATGGGATTTGAGCAGGTCTGATCTTTTTTCTAACTATTTTTATCCTGAAATATTTGATTTAAAGCTTGAAAAATACCGTATGCACTTTAATTTACATGTGTCATTCTGCTTTGCATTGCTGACTAGTGTTTGCAGCTTCCTACTCATAGCTTTTATATTTGATTCTTTTATTGCTCAGTTTGCTCACAATAACAAAAACTATCTTCATTTAGTCCAGCAAAGACGAATGTAGTATCTTCTACTTCATAGCAAATAGATTAGTCAATCAACAATTATTTGTTTTTCTTCTATGAGGATTTCTTAGTATTTGATACACACTTTGACACAAACTTTGCTAGGATCAAACAATTAGAAATAACAAAAAATATAACTAAACTAATAAAAAAAGGGCATTGATTGAAATATAATAAAAATATATCAAAATAATTACTATATGGATAAAAAAATTATATGTTTACTAATATAAATCATATTAAGTACAAATTTGGACTTTGTTTCCATTTGACATTTATTTCCCTCATTTCAAGCTGCCAAGAAGCTTATGGTGTTGATTAATTTCTTGGGAAAATGGTTCAGCTGATGAGAAACTAGCAATGTATATAGGAATTTTGTCACATGAACAGTGAATTTGATAAGAGATACTATGGACCATAAGACCTTGGCAACAGATGGGGTATGACTGAAATCTGGTATCTAAGAGAAGGATTTTAAATGCAGCTTCAGATTTTCAGTGCTACAATTTTGCATGTTTAATTTGAGCTGTCTGGACTTATTTATTTAGATACAGAATTTTCTGAAAATCAGGCTCTTTTAGGAAGCAAAACTCTCTGCCAAACTTGTAATAGTCAAAGTTCTCAAAACTGGCTGCCTTCCATTATCAGCTTAAGGATATCTTATTGCTTATAAATCAATCATTTTTGCACAGATTTTCTTGGAAAAGCTGAGATGATACATGGGGATGACGACTCATGACTTTTTGACATTTAAAGAGAGAAGACACATTGCTTTCCTTTCCTTGTCAGATGTTTGAGAATGATAAAACACACCAAAGGTTAAGCTTGCCTCCAGAGCACTATGTCTATGGAAAAGATTCAAAAGCCAGAGAGAGACAGAGAAGAGGAAGAAAAAATACATTTCTTGCCTTAATGACATGAAAAGGAATCACACATTTAAATTTCAACAGTCTCTTTTTGATTCTTGGCCGCAGTTTTCTGGTAACGCTTCTATCAGTCACATTTATTTGAAGCATGTGGCGACACATATTGGAGATAGGAAGACACAGTTTCAGCATTTTCAATTTTCCATCCTGAAAGTGCTTTTCAGTCTCATCATAAATCCAGAGAAAACCCAGTGATGTGTAAAAGATATTTTATCCCTTCTTTTTCTTAATTCATCACTGTTATTTTACTTAGTTTCTCCCTTAGCCAGGATGCTAATATGTATTTACTTCTAGGATATTTCTCAATTAATGGAGCTAACATCAGGTATCACCTCCAGTTAAGCCTTCATTAAGCATCAATATCAACCACTATACTTCAATAAAAAAAGGAAAACTCATGTAAACACTGCAACAAAAGAGCTTCTGTTCTTCACTCTTAAACCTGAATGGACCTGAACAACATATAAAACGACTCAAGAGCTAAATTAGCGTAGTACTTAGTCACTCCTATTGAGCTCCATTGGTTTCAAATATCATTCTCTTTCAAGTACCCATCAGTTTAAACTGATAATTGCAGGAAAAGGAAAAAAGACCATAAGAAAAAAAATATCAGTTATATGTAAAAGAGCACTGGAACACCCTAAAAACCCCCTGAACAATTAGTTAGGATTTAATTAATCTAATTAATTAGATTAGGATTGTTGCATGGCAGAAATGCACAAAAAACCTAAGCAGACATTGTGTGAGTAAATAAATGTTGGGAGCACAAGTTCATTTCTAAATATCAACAGAAATGGAAACACAGAATCTCTTCCAGAGTATTATGGAAAAGCAGAAATATAAGTCTAGGTATTTTTAAGTTCTTTCTCTTCATCCTATTTCCCACACATGGGAAGTGCCAGTACATGTGCTTGAAACACTGTTGTGGCAGACTGGCATATAATTGACCGTGTAATGACTTCATACTGGGGCCTGGTCCAGAATCTCCATTAAAAAAATGTTCCTTGAAATGAAGCCTTATTTAGGTCAGCTGTGCTTCGCAGAGGTATCTGAAGGCATTTCATCTGTGAAATAGTACTTTCAGACATCAAAATACAACCTGGAGATTTGGGTTGAAATCAGCAAATGGAAGTTAATAAAAACACATGAAAGTTACTATATTTGAAAGAAGGAAATCCAGCGCTGAGATAATAAAAACTGCTTATGCTACAGCAAAGTAGTATCAAATCTGAAGGACTACAGTGATCACAAACATAGTAAGAAGCAAAATTTTAAAAGCAATATAACAATGTGAAATGTGCTATTAGAAGACTTGTTTATAAGTCATAGACTTTATTTAATCTGTAAGACTGAAGGACAATAAGAGGTTCAGGAAGCACAACCTAAAAGAAAAGGTTAAAATAATTGGATTTATTTCATCTACAAGAGATTAAACAAAGAGGTGATAGCAATCTGCTGGTAGTTGTTTTTACAGTAACGACAAAGAATGTTAAGAGGAGTGATCAATTGTTCAGAGAGCTCAGTAGGGGTCAAACAAGAAATAATTGGCCTAATGTGCAGCAACAAAGATTTGGGTTAGATACTAAGGAAAACTTTCTAAATAAAAGTGTAAGGAAGCACTACAACAGGTTACCTATGAGTTGCAGAATTGACTTACTTGGTGATTTTAAAGCAAAAATCTGTTAGTGGGGGCCTCAACACACATTACTTGCCTCTTTCAGTGTGGGGTATGGGATTAAGAGGCCAGCTAAGACCATTCCCAGCTTTACTTTTTGAAGATTTACGATATATGAGATCATGGGTTGTAATATATAAACTCTTTTCTTAAAGATGTATAATTAAAACTATCACACAACCTTTTATTTTTCTTCATTAATCATCTATCCTTTATAGTTAAGCAAAAATCTTACTTTTTGTGATCCAAGAAGCAATATTCAAACCTCAGTTTAACTAGATTTGGCTTCCTTTCTGTTGGAGGTCTATCGTGCAAAGAATGACCTATTGGTTAGTTCTTAGAAACACAAATGCCAAACTCTGCTTGAGTGTTAGAACATTAAGTAGAAATTAACATTAGCATGAACAGAGACTTTATAAATTCCTGCAGAGACCCAACAGCCTAATAGAAGTCAAATACCACTGTAATCAGCAGGAAGCTTCACACTGAGGCAGTATTGTTCCTAGCCCACTAAGTTCATTCTGCAAAGGAATCTTACCTTGCTTCATACAACAGTGCTACGTGAATGTACGGGAATGTATTGCAGTAAATTGAAATTTACAGAGAGGAAAGAAGCAAATGATTTCTGCTACATTAGTAGGAACGGGGTTTCTGCTGCAATGATCTTTCTTAACTTGAGTGAAGCCTACAGGCTGAAGAGGAGGATAGGACACTAAGTCCTAAATCAGGTCACTATCTTCAGCCCCTCTGCTTCATGTGTACACCCCAGGCAAAGAGTACATGAGCATCTCAACAGCCAAAGGATGTAAACATAAAATACCAAGACAGAGACAGGAAAATATACAGCATATACTTTGGGGTGTTTTTCCAAGTAGTTTATCACTTAATGAAGATCTTCAAATTTCAGTCCCTGAGGCAGTCATGTTTTGGGTACAGTTCTACAAAAAAACTTCAGACTTGTGTGAATAATGAAGAATCTGATTTAAAAAAGAATAAAATAAGATAATAAAATAAAATAAAATAAAATAAAATAAAATAAAATAAAATAAAATAAAATAAAGAGTTACTAACTATGTAATTTCCTGGGGTAATGGTTCAACTTGATGATTTCAAAGGTCTTTTCCAACCAAGCTGATTCTATGATTCTAAAGTACTGTCTATATTTTGTGTATTTTTTCTGCCAAATCTTCACTATTTTTTTGCTCAATTCACACTACTGTTACAGTCTAATCATCTACTATGATGTGACAAGTGCTGTAGCTCAGATGGAGGATGAATGTAAGAGGTGTCCTAGACCAGGGTGGGACCAGCTGTAGTCTTCCCATGGGCTACTGGGGGCATCTCCCTATTACCTTGGGACATAGGAGACACTGAGCCCCTACAGGCAGGCCTGGCCTCCCAGAGGGACAAGGGATTGTCTCAGCACCCTTAGATGTGACTCTAAAAGGGAAGATGTCGAGCACCGTATATTAAAGACCAGTGACAGACTGACTCACCATTCCATTCCTCCAGCTTTTTGCTGTTTTCCCTGATGTGACAGAAAAGCACTGCTGTGTCACTCACAGGATTCTGCTCATGTCCAAGCAGCTCTCCAGCACCTTATCAGTGTCATGGATCATGTTATGTCCCATTGAAGAGCTCCTAAGGCAGTTTGGAGAGCACAAGCAGACAGATGTGTCAACCATTGCTCACATCTCTTGACATGTGAGTGTCACTCAGCTCATCTGTTTCATCAGAACTAGAAATTCATGTAGGATTAACTTTTTTAAAATCAAAGTCACTATCTCAGGATCTAGCTATATGCAGCTGCTCTACAGGATCTGTGAAATTCATGTCCCACCTCCTCCAAAGTTCTCAGAGCTGTATCCCATACCTATTAACGAAGATTACTGATTCAGGAATTCCACATTTGCTGCATACCCAGCATAAACACATTTTATAGCATGCAACCATTAAGGCAAGTTTTGGGAAGTGCTGATGTGCAGAGAAATATCCTCATCCATCCTTTTGCAACATCCACCTTGGATGCTGATAGCAACAATCAGCACCTTCATTCTTGTGCTGCCTCTTATGAAGAATATGTACAAATGGACCCAGAATAGAAAGTGCACTGTCAGACTCATGTAAGGATAACCTTTATTCAACACAGTTTGGACGTAAATACAGATGCCTCTCTCCCTTCACCCCTCTTTGCTCTGCATTTTGCACTTTGAGAAGAACAAATGGTGTCAGCTATTAATCTGATAAGTCAAACATAGTTAAGACACAAGGTCAAGCTCTGCTCTATTGCATCTCTGGGGAAAATATCAGAGTAAATGAATGCCAGTGTTATATTGCACAGGGAAAAAAGAAGGAAAAATATAAACCTTAGTGTTATATATGTGTTTTTCCTTCTGGCTTTAACTCCTGGAGTAGCATGAGTGAGTTTTAGACATCTGCAGTTAGTGGATATGCACATACTACAAGTTTATTGGAATTACGGAAGCCTGAAGTGAGCTATGGGCCAGAGTCAATTTGGTAGCCAATACACCAAAACTGGAACAATTTATCTTGGGTATCATTAGAGCAAAGCGTGAGCTCACAGATCCATAGAAGAGATGTTTTTTCCATGCTGTGTTAATTGCAAAGCACCTAATAGCTCACCACTGGAAATCCATAACACATCGTGAGATTGAATGTTTCTACAGTGGATTTAGTTTTACCACTTGCAGTAAATAATGAAGTGAGTGAGTTGGGGGGAAAAAAACAAAAACATTGTCCCTGTATTTGAATTCTTCAGAATTTTTCTTTATGTGTTTATACAAGAACATTCCACTGTCTTTTTACATAGAAAAATGTCATCTACTATAATAGTTGTAGAAAAGAGATATGAATTTCTTAGTATTTTGTATTTGATACCTTCATATGAGACATGGTTGGCCCTGTCCTAGGTTTTTCTCAAAGTCAAACCAAACCCATGCCTTTCACTCTCACTGGGCATAACCAATCCACTGACCCATGGGATTGGGCATACTTGACCTTTCACAGTCAAGACTTTTCTACTAAGCCTGTCTGGATTTGCTCAGCAATCAATGGAGAGACGTGCAGACCTCTTGAAGGCAACTCGTACCTGTGTAAGACAGATGACTAAAAGACAAGATTAATTACTCTCTAGATGTTTTCTCCCACTCTGTACTAAATATAGAGATCCAAGAAGACTGCCTCAATTTAGACACTTAAATTTCAAGAAGATAAAGTTAGGTTACGTGAATCCCACATTTATTTTCTGGTTACTTCAGCTTTCCTACAGCTAATTACATTATCTGTGCAGATAAAAGTTTTCTGTCAATGGTGGCTTCTAGGAGTGAGCTTTTCACAAACATTTTAACCAGGACTATTTTTGTCCTTTGTTTACATTTGATCTACACATCAATGTAAGCTATTTACATGGCTCTCTTTTTAGCTTGTTATTATGAGCCTTTTCTCTTTAACATAATTCTCTTTAGCTGACTTCTGTGAGGAACCTTTAGTATCTGGTAGGTAATCGAAAGGTTGGAGATACGGTTTAGATGATGAGTATTATATATGCTCTGACCTACAAAAACTGTTTTAACAACTATGATGTATCTTCACTGCCCTTACTCCCCAGGGGGAGACAGTTTTAATGATGAATTATCTTAGGGTACTCCTAGTCATAAATAAACCACTATTTGTAAAACTAAGCAAACTTAAGTTTTCCTGAAATTAAAATGAGCATCCGCACCAAAGTTTAATCATGGAAAATGAGATGCAATTGTAAATCTTTTTTTAGCTGAGATTTACAGTCTTTCTTTAAGTCTGGACCAGGGTGGTGGTGGAGCGATATTCCTACTTTTTGGCAGAGCTTTCAGCAATATTTATTTTGTACAACTTGAAAAAAGAAAAAAAAAGAAAAAGAAATGTTGTGCCATATTGTTGCATTTTGTTTCTGTAATTTTGTTAATTCAGTTAATTAACACTACATTTGCAGAACAAACAAAGTTAACTTGTGTCATATGTTTCTCTGAACTGAATCCATGTTGCTCCAAGTAGAATGGTGTCGTTTCCTAATTTGACTCCTCCAGCAACCTCTCCTTGCAACTTAGAGTTGCACTGCTGATCACATCTGTCTGAGTAGGATACACTCCTGGTGAAATAGGCAGTGGATTGGAGATTGTTTCCTCTGAGCACTCCCAGAGCTAAACTTCTTTGCTGTGTTTTCCCTCTCTGGGATTTGACATGAGAGAGCCACAGTTTGTCAGGAGGAGAAACAAAATGTCTCCCTTACCCAGTTTTGTTTTATCTCATTTTTTTCATACCCCACTCTCACCCTCTCCTGACACAAGATAGCAGCAGCTATTCAGGTTCCATTTTCCAGCTGGTGTGTTGTGTGCAGTGATTACACAGCATGTAATTAAACTTCAGGAGGGAAGCGCAAGTGGGTGTCAAGAAGGCCAGAAGGAAGAAGGTGGTTTGGATGGTTGAACTTTATCCCTCTTCCTTGCTAATATTAGGACAACAGCTTTTTTGTAACAGAAGAATGGGGAAGAAACTTCTCAAAAGCATTTCCAAAGTATGTAAACAGCATCTGCTTCCAGGTGTCTTATACTCTTAACAGATTTACAGGGGCCAAAGATAGAAGTAACACACATCAGTGGGGTGGCAGAACTTTTAATACAAAACTTGTACAGAAATGTCATACTTCTTTCCAAGAAGAAATTCTAACTTATTCTGAGCTTACCTGCTCATGCATAAATAAACACATGACAGAAGAGAGACTGAGGGTGGATTTGAATGACTAATGCATTTGAAGTGTGAACACTGCTCTGCTTCTCACAGACATTAGGAAGCTGGCACCCTGTAGTCCTCCTAACATGACTCAGGGCGGTGTGTGAATTCATACAAGTTCACCCATTAGTACCAAGGACTTCAAGCAGTGAATTGGCTGCCGTATCCACCAATTTGTGCTAGAACAAAGTAGACACGGGTTGGCTGGTAGCTGGCATCCCTCTTTCAGCAGTTACACTGACATACTTCCAGGAGCCACTGAAGAGTAGATGGAAAGTGCCTGCTCTCAGTGGAGTCAGAGGCAAACCTCACACTGGGAGCAATTCTAACTCTTTTGAAATATATGAGAATAAAAAGGTGCCAGCAATATTGCAGAGGGTGAAACTCTGATAGCAACTGTATCAAAAAGGCATTTGTGCCTTTTGAGTGTGTTCAAAGTTTTGTCAGGGCTAAAAGGAAAGGTCTCTTGTTTCCACTCCCAGTCTAGCATTTACTTTGCCGATCAATAGGTTAAGGCATGAACCTTTCACAGGTGGTCTGTGGTCACTGCCTAATAACCCCCTATTGCTGTTGCCTGAGGTGAGCATCAAATTAATGTAGACACATGTCCAAGCTGGGCAGTGAAATAGCCTGAACTACTGCAGATTATTGGTAGGGCAAGATAGCATAAACACTGGATTGTGGTTTAACCTTGAAAAAACACAAGCATGAAGAGGAAACCTGTAATTGTTAAGGAATTAGGTTAGACTCACTGTGTATCTGTACACAGAAATTTGTCAATAAATTCATCATAGACAAACCTTTGGTAATAGAATCTTTTGACTATATTGTAGAAATCTGGAGCTGAAATAAGAAAACAGTTTGCTACATCCACTAGAAATCTCTCTAAGAGCTGAGCTATTTACCTATACCTTCTTGGGTGTTTTGGTGTAGCTTAGAAAGGATAAGCTTTCTTGTCCCGGTTCAGTTTCTAACTGGCACTCTCCTGCTGAGACCTTCCCAGACCATTCACACCTGCCTCTTGCTCTTCAGAAAGTCACAGCAGTAGCTATTTGTGTGATAATTCCTATTATGAACCAAATGAATGGGGAAGCACTGATAAACAAGATCAGCACCACCATATGGCATCAGGCACATTACTCCTCAAAACAGAACCACTATGCTGACTGTGAGACTCTTGTGGTCATAACTCCATCTCCGGAAGGCTCCTCTGTTTGTGAACAGCTCAGCACTATGGCAGCTGGTTGAGTTGGCTGACTCCATCATCTTCTCTAAGCTGTCACTGCAGACTCTCCTTGCAAGAGCATTCAGATATCTGTCTCCAACCTTAGAGTTTTATTGGCAAGAAGGATATACAGGAAAACTGAATAATTCATAAGAAAAACTTCCAAATTTATGCTGGTTGGATATCAGAAATGGGTCTACCCCCAGAAATCAAAGTTATTGGGGTTTTTTTTTAAGTGCAAAAATAAAATGTTTTCTTGGAAATGTTTCTGCAGTGCCCTATGGGAGGTGGCTCCCTAATTCATCATGGTTCATTTCTCCTCTGCAGACAATCTCTTTGGAGCATACTCTGACTCCCTTGAGGTATCGTGAACCTGTTCTCTTGGGGATTGCGCATTATGGGAGCTGACAGTCAGCAATGCAGTCATTTGGAAGCGGAGAAACCTAGAGAAGACACCATCGACCATAACTGCCATAAAGGATTTTCACATTCAAAACATTTTTGTTCGACGGGGAGCTTGTTTTGGAGGCAATATTGAAATTATACATCTAAAGTAGACATATTTTGTAAAGTGTTTCTGTTTAAAAGTCAGGTTTTCAAGGAAAATGTTTTACTGGAGATTTTCTGGCTAGAAAGACAGTGTATCAGCACCAGTGAAAGTCTTAGGTTGTCCAAGTGCTTAACATGAAAAAATCATTCTGTAACCTTATCAGAATAATTTATAAACATAATATGCAAAAGCAGCTCAACTTTACCAAAATACAGGTGGTTCAAAGATAGAGTTCACAAGTATTTGATGAAAACTGTTGGTAGAAAGAAGTAAGACACTTAAAGTAGTTCTAGTATCGTGGTGAAAGGCACCTAAATGTCATCTGTTTAGTCATTGTGAAAGAGGGAAAAGAGTCACTCAGCCACTGCCACCATGTTCAAGCAGTCATGAGTATGAAAAGCCAGTGCATGGTATCCTATTCACCCAGAAAACCTGTAGAGGAATCAAGAAGGAGCTGGAAGCCCTGCGAGCTGCACAGGGGCAATGTAAAGGACATAGGTACATAGAAAATCACTCCTCATATTCCCTGCTGTAACCAGGGGGGCCATTCTTCCTCTATCAGGTGTGCATTTGGTAGCTTGATGTCCTGGGTATTGTGCATGCTGGAATGGAGTCATAGCCACAAAACACCTTTCAATATTGCTGTTAATGTGAGCAGTTGGGTCATACAGTTTTTATAGCAAAGGTATCAGACATATTGCAGAGCTGGGAAAGGAAATAATGATAACTTTTCTGAAGTTTCTGACATGCAAAGTCACGAGTTATGAATTCATAGAGATGTCACTAGTAGCCGTCTTCTGTTTTATTTCTAGCTGCAACACTTAGATTCGGTGAGAAATGAACGAATATGTTAGCCAAGAATTTCCAAAGCAATGAGTCAGTTCAGATTGGTGAAGGGGAGAGGATGGGGAGCAATAGCTCCTTCCCCATTAGTGTCACCTCGCTCAGAGTACCTACTCCAAGCTACATGATTGGGTAGAAATGCCAGCACACACATTGCTCTCCATCTTCCTTTTCTCCTTATCTACAGTCCAGACACATCCATGTGACAGGTTTCCATTTTTAAGTCCGATAGTCAATTAATTGGCACATTCTTTTAGACCTCTCAGCTCTGGCGTGAAAAGATTCCAGTTATTTTTAGAAGTCTCAACTGCTGCTTTTCATGAGGAGAAAATTCACATTTAAGAAAAGCTGTCACAGTTGTTTTGTCTCCAAGAAAACGCATCGCCAGAAGCCAAAGGCTGTGCTTTTGCAGCTTTGTGTTTGCATTGCATGGATCAACTGCAGAGTGGCCAAAGGCTCTGATGCTACAAAATTGGTAGGCACATTCAAAACAACACGAGAAACCAGGACATTTCCCTACCAGCCTGGCAGAGAGGCCTTTCCTGGTGATATGTTCAGGATTATCCGACATGTTTCTTTAGCTTCTTTGTCTCTGACTTTGAGTTCCATCTCAGGGAAAATAACATTTACCGGCAGCAACTTTTAGGAATTTATTTCCTGTGACTAGAGAGATTTACTAGCCCAGAACTTCTGATATACTCAGACACCAACCATGCATAAAAAGAGGTATTCATTCTCCATGCATATCAGTCTAGCACCTTTCACCAGTGCTACAGTCACACAGAAGAGAAACATGAAATTATAATTCTAATCCAATATGGTGCCAAATACAAAGTGTCCTCTATTACTCAACATATAGACATTTCCCCTGTCATTCCTAGCTTAATGAGTGGGGGAAAGACAGCAGAAGAGGGTTTAGACAGCTGCAAGGAGTAAACTGTATGGGTCACCTTTTGCTTCTCTGAGTTTGTATCTGACCACAGCTCCAGTGGAGGAGAAGCTTAACTCCTGAACCCCAAACAGAGCTGAACCATAATAAAACATGATGCAGCTTCTTTTTGTATTTGAAACTCTGCTTCCAAACTGGACGGTGAATACATATAATGTAGATATAAGGGATCTGGTGGCTCTTCTTCCTACAGCTTCTACTGGAGATCATTTGTTCAACCTTTCTTCTAAATATGTTTTAATTATGCTTCATTTAAGTTAGTTCTGCAATATCAACAGGGCCACGTAGGACAGAGATGGAGTTTATTGCTCACATTTCAGCAGCATGACAATGTCTAAGAAGTGCTACTACTCACACCTAGTCCTGTTGAAACTTCCATGCTGAGGGAATGCGGTCTTGCAGGGGAGGTTTGGCCTAGACTGAGGGTATCTCATCTGGAAATCAACAAGACATCTAATCTGCATGGATATTTTTATGTTAATTTTTCCTTAGGCAAGAGATTACAATTTTAGAAGAGCCCAAGACTATACCTACATGACATGAAACAGTGCAGCTTGAAGATACCTGAGCAAGTGCTGAACAAACAAGCTTTATTGTGGAGCTCCACTGTGACTAATTAACACAGCTAGAAGTAGCTATATTAGTCCGGGCAAACTGCCATGCAAACCTACTATACTGCTTTTTGTATCCAAGAAAATTACTTTAGAGCTATGTAAGGCAGCTGGAACGCAATACACTTTAAGAGATGGAAGAGCCTTAGTCCCACATATTACTAGAGCTGCAAGGCTCCCAAAAGCCTAAGTCACCCCTGAATTCTATTTTAAAGTAGGAATAAGCTTAAGGGAAGAAGCCACTTCAGGAAATTGGTCTCTATATATCTTTATTTAGTAAATTCTCACTGTATTATCCACTGAAATTCTTCAATCATCTTGTCTGATTTAGATAAAGGTTGCCTGTACTTAAGGATCATGAAAAGAAATAAACCCTAAGAAGCCCACAGAAAGGTGATTTTTTAATTTAAAGTTTATTACTACGATTAGTAACTTAATAACTTTTTCATCAACATGGACTTTGCTCCAACTTCTCCCTTTCAAGAATGAACTCACAGTTTTTTTGGCCCATACTCCTGGGCCAAGGTCGTAGCATACTACTATATTTTTTTGCGGTTCTTTTTGAGGGCACTGCTGTTCCTCCTAACTTTTATCTTTGCAAGTAGCAAAGGAACTACCTCCTGTAATGGACTGAAGAAGGTGACATTAATTCTCTCTGAAACATTAGTGATTGTAGGTTTCACAAGACTCCTGAAGAAATGTTGATCCTCACAAGTAGCTGAGACAATGCAAGTTGCTCAATGGATCCTTATGTGGGAGTATGTTCAGTAGAATTGTTCATTGAAGCTTACAAATATGAAGAGCTGTTTTAATAAAACAGCAGATACAAGAACTACTGAAGGAGGAGAAGGGATCTGCTTTTATCCTCTCTGCCAAGATGCTGTCAACCAACATTAACAACTCCTATTGCAAATAATGATATTTCAATGAAAGGACTAATCACTACCCATGCACAGCTGTGTGAAACGGGCTTAACCTGTAGGACTGATCATAGCTTGAAAGCAATTCCCATAGCCATTCAGGTCATGAGGACTCTGCTGGAACAGCAAGCAAAGGTGCTGCAGATAACTGGTTGCTAGTTTCTGAGAAATGAAGCCAAAGCTGCTGGGAGCTGATCCAAACCCCTCACTTAATCTGATAAAAGCTTTGCAGTGTTATTGCTATCACTTACAGTTTCTGTTACTATAATGCATAGCAGTTGCATTCAAACCACTAATATAAGTGCCTGACTTAAACTTCCCAGCATGTTTCAGAGAAAAGTGATGGTTGCATCTATCTATCTATTAATTTATTTACACTTGTTTTCTGGAGCTGATAGATCTGTCTTTTTATATAATAAATGACAAGAAGACACAACAGATAGCAGAGTCATCTAGATAATGTGCATCTTCTCGAATTTTAAACATGTAGTTAACTTTCATATTCAGAGGAGAAAAAGCAAAATTAAACCAAAAAAACACATTTTGAAAGTGATTAATCTTTCCTACTGTAGATCTCTGTCTCAGAATGAGGTGAATTCTATTCCCAGCATTAACAGTCTATCTATCTTACTTGGTTTGCATGTTGGAAACCAACACAGTAGCTTTTATACTGCTGCTAGGTCTCTTTCTTAAGTTAACTCAGATAGGAAATGTAGTTATGGACCATTATCTCAGCACAGTAAGTGCTGAAAAGACAATATACAAAGACAAAATACAGAGACAAGCCTACAATATAAAATGTAAGGCATGAATCAGCAGATGGATAGGAGTGTGCAGTATAGCAAGAGATCCTATTAATTAATTATGATGGGATGCTATCTGCACATAAACAATGTAACTACAGTCAACCTTTGTGTGCATCACAACAAAGACTAGAAGGATCATAAAATGACATTGCAGATATTCAGACACCACTTCCCAAATATATCTAAACACTCCTCCAAGCATGAAGCCACTCTGCCTATCAACCCTGCTCCCTCAGATCTCTGAGAACCCCCAACTGAATGGAGAAATCCCACTCACTTTGCCTGGAACTTATCCCACTGAAGGCTACTTCATCCAGTGTGCGGCTTCACTGTACAAAGTCAAGGTGGCCAAAGCACCCTGGAATGGAAGGCAAGCCTGCTATGTTCACTCCTTTGAGTGCGTACATAAGCAAGGCAAGAATCAAGCTTCAAAAGACCCAAGGACTTTTTGCTTTCCCTCAGCATCTGTTGTGCTTTCCAAAGCAATATGTGTAAAAATAACATCATGTCAATTTGGAAAAAGATAGACAAGCTTTACAAGGTTTCTGTGCCCCAAAGAAGATGTATTTTTTCAATTAGATCAATCTAATAAAACCCTATAAACATCATTTCTTTGGTATCCATCGTCTAGAATAGTTACGCCACCACTGGTATTACTGAACATTAGATATTATCTAACTGCTGTTAGTAAAAGGTGTTTATGAGCCCTGAAACATATCATTTGAGTGGTTTTAAGGAAATATTTTCTTTTTCTATTTACAGCAAAGCCATCGTCAGGGAGCAAAATGGCAGGCTGCAACAGAAGTTATTTCACTGTTGATAAATAAAACATCATTTCAACTCTAAATTACAGCATTTGTCATTAAATATTGGTATTTTCCAAAATATTTTACCTTATGGCTTATGCAAGCACTAAAAGCGACAGTGCCTGCTTCTTTTCTACGTTTGTTTGACTTAAAAACTAGTGAGGGACCTGTAATATTTTCAAGATATAATGTTTTTACTGCTACTATTTGTAGTATTTCTAATGAATTCCTCCTGAGGCTTCCTATTTGGGAGAGTTGTGGTGTTTTGAGGGAGTTTGGGTTTTCTAAGAAGCTACTTGCAAGGTATATATTTTCCACCTATGAGCCGCAGTTGTAACTGAATCTCAAAGATGACATCAATCTTATTTTTCTTAGGTAGAAAGAAACATTAAGATGATGCCTAACAGCAGCAGGACGTAGTTGGAGTACCATGATAAATACACAGTTGCTAGCTTTGCGACAGTGAGTATAGTGTTGTGTCTCCTTTTGACAAGCAATTTACAGAAACTGATGTCTATTCTAAAAGATCATGGTCCAAGATTTCAGCTGGTGCAAAGGAACGGTTTCACTAAGTTCAGTGGGGTTGTTAAGAGCATTCAAGAAGCTGGCATTTTACTACTGGACATTTTTTGCTATCCCTAGGTTTCATGTCCAAAGTGGTCATTTCCTGGTAACACCTCAGTAAAAGTCATACTCTTGAGTATTTGTCTGAAGATATACCTACATAACAGTGCTTGCTCCTGGAGCACAGACTGCTGTGTAACAGACAGGATGCCCTACAACATAATACCGAAGCAGAGCATATAGCCCTTACCTGCAGCCAGAGAAATCAAAATGGCATCTTTCCTTCCGCCAGTGTTTGAGTAGAAGTTTACAGGTAGGGCATCATAATGAAGATTCAAGTTTGTGAGTAACATCGTTTCATTTACACCAAAAGGCAAAGGGAATGTAGAGGAAAGAAGGCTTTTTTCTCTGTAACCCGCAGTGTCAGGAATGTCAAATGAGATTTAATGTTTAAAACAACAGTTTTTCAGCTCCTTTATAATTTAAAAAATACAGGTAATTTCTGCGAATAAGAGCTCTGCTTGTAAAAGTCTTTTCTATTAACCACCCAATATCATCATAATATCACTGGCTTTCTGTAGTTATTCATTTGTGTTTTCATACCATACACAAAACTATAGGTGTGACTTCTATGGCTGAATGTGAAATTACAGCCATTTTGAATGTGTTTTGACTTTGTTCATCAATATACATTATACTGGATAATTGTTAGGTCAGGATGACGGATTCCAATGCTCAAAAACATGCAGCAAGCCCAGTTTTCTTCTAGTGGGGTTTCTCTACAAAGTTCTGCTACAAAAGAACTCCCCAAAGTGTCTTATCATTGGTAATAGGAGAAAATAAATTGTTTCTGAACCACAGACACATTCAGCAGTTATCGGGCTATGTACTAGTTGAAGTGCTAAGAGACAATAAAACATGACTGCAAACAATTGCCTCAGACTTATCTTTCAAACAATCATAAAGTCAAACAGCAATCTTTTACAAACAAGTAAAGCATTTATAGCAAAATCCACTCTCTGGTGTATAAGACATAGTCAGTGGTAACCCCAACTATGTGCCAGACTCCATTTTTCAAGGAAATCCATGAGTTGCTTATAAACATACTGAACCGAATATTTAGGTTCTCACTTGAAAGGGTTCCTCTGCTGAGATTAATCCAGGGAAGCTGAAAGCATAGAGGTTGTTCTACAAATATGCATGTGTGTGTCTATAAATATCCCAGCATTTCCTGTAATTAGTGTTTCTTGATTCTCCCTGTTTTAGTATCTTTTATTAGTTGCTCATAACTTTCCTAATCATTTTGATTACGGCTTTTTCCAGGCTGGTGCTTCCCAGGCAGCCTCAGAATTAGTTTGCTTTAATCAAAACCTCTAAGACTTTCCTGAGAATATTGTTGTTCAACATTAGAAAATAATATGAGGACCATTTTTTCTTAGAAAGATTAGATAGCTCTAGGATGTTTTATGGACAGATATGAAATTTGGACAGTTCTCTTCATGTGTATAAGAAAATCCACAAGGAAATGAGTAAATTACAAGCCTTGGATAACAAATCTCAGTTAATGAATGTTTAACAGAGATTATTCTGAACCTAGCAACTGAAATTAGCAATAGTGCTCTCCCTCTCCTGAGCATGTTTCATTCACAGCAAGACCCATCAGTACTTAGGTGTCCCATTCATCATTTCCCATGCAGCAAACAAGTATCATGCAAAAAGCTCCCATTTTTGTCCAGACAGCTTCTTCTTCAGTCTTTTTTGAGATTTTCTTCTTTTTTAATCCTTCTTACATCTCTGTCTCCCAACTGAAGCCTCTTCTCTGACTATTGACACATCTAGTAATGACCTATACCTGCACTTCTTTTCCCTTCCTGATCTCTTGGGCTAGCCTTTTTACCTGGACAATTGCCATCATTGACCCTTCTTTTAGTGCACCAAGGTCGTTCTTACTTGTACTTTGATGCTAACTCTTATTCCCTTGGATGTGTAACCCTTGGCCATTCTGCCCAAATATATTCCAGATTCCAGATTCTCATGCTACCCCCATGTTGTGCATCAACAAATGGGCTTGCAACATTTTCCACACTGGCTTACTACCCAAACCTCCATCCCTTCATGGGTCTTTGTCCATTTTACACACCCTACCAGTCCCAGCTTTCACTTACAGGCAATCAGTTCCAGTCTCTCTTCTACATGCCCAGTCCCACCAGATCTTTTGACCTAATGTGCACATCTGGATTTTGGATTTTTTATTACTTTTTCGCCTTTATTCCAGAATAGGAGATTATTGATAGACTGGGAGACTTCAGCTTTCTGACTGCCATTTACCAAGACCATAAGCAACTGCTCTTTACAGCAGAGATGATGGGTAAATTTCATATCAGATGGTGTTATGAGGCCCATCACATACTCACAGAGTTGTGCATGTGTACGTGTAAACACACATGCATACACATATGCATACAAATACACTACTGTATATGCAAATGTTTTCTTCAAACTGCTTTCAGTAGAAGCTTTATCTGCCTAGAAAATGCAGCTGCCACTTGCCCTGGATTTGTTAACACACCAGAGCTCTTTGGCACTGCTCCACTGATGCAGAGAATCACAAATGCTGCTTATACCAGTTTACAGCTGCTTTCTATCACCTGAGCTGCACCACACAGAAAGCTCATACCAGCAGATCTGGTCTTATCTTTATTTTCAGATGTTTACAATCCTGATCACTCCATCCTTTGCCCAGTTAAGCTTATGTAAATGGTCTTTAGATTTTAGATGATGAGACAGATTATCACTGTGATTTTTCACTCTGGAAAGTGAAACCTGTCCAAGAACAAGTTTCCTTGGAACACTCCCAGGTGAGATTATCCTGCCCCACAAAATACTATGAAGCATTTTCAGTTCAGTATTTTCATATTAAGAACAGGCTTTTTCTTCTGATAACTCATAGGAGGAATTAACAGGAAATTCAGAAGAGCTGGGTATGAAAATCATGGGGAAGTACAGTATTTAATAAGTTTAGAGACTGAATGATGGCCCTCAGTCATGTAAGTTTGCACCTACATTGTGAAAACTGTAGGATATATAATAGATATCTAAATGGAATCTGTGTAGATGCTAACTTTGAGTAGTACTGAGAGTTTCATCAGCACTCTTAGAGTATATTTGGTAGAGAAATGCTGCCCTATTATTATATGCAGACTTAATGTCACTAGGCTATACTAACATCTTTTCCAACAGCTGAATGAAACTCTTCTTTCATATAAACTAATTTAGGAATTACTGGAGTTTCCAAATAGGGAGATACTATATAATTAAAGCTACTCACCTGATGTCCTTTATGATACTAAACTATTTAGAACTTGAATTTCTGAGAAAAGCTGTTTAGGTTTCTCTAGATTATGAAGTTTGAAATAACATTATTTTTAAAGATTGAAATTATGACTGAAATGAATTGATTGAAATGAAAAATAACGTATTCTGTAGTTATATTTCTCCTTGCAGTTGAATGAATTCTCTTCTCCTTTGGATCAGTGTAAGCCAAAACTAACTCTACAGAGGTTGTTCCAGTATATGATGAGACTATGAGACCAGAATCCAGTCAAAATAAGTTAAACTGAGTTACTAATGAATCAGACTACAAAGCATCCTCCTTCTTTTGCAGTATCTTGTTCTCAATAGAATCCAGTGCACTGTTGATAAAAACATTGTTTGCTTTGTTATCCTGAAGCTTCACAGACCAGTAATCAGTCATTGACTGACAGAACTGACTGCGTCAGATATGGGGGAAGTTTCTGCCATCTTCTCATAGAAGGCACCCTTGTACCCTTCCCCCTTGCTCCCCAAAAAAACAACCTTGTCCCATAACCTGAATATTTGCTGGATATACATTCATGGACATATATGCATGGAACAAAGCCTGACTCTGTCTTTTTTTGCACCCTCCCTTCAGGTATTTGTATACATTAATATCATTCCACCTCATCCTTCTACAGGCTAAGCAGTCCCAGCTCTCTCAGCCTTTCCAAGTATGTTGAGTACCACAAATACACAGACTTGACAGACTCTTCCAGTATGAAGTTAAGCTATCAATGACTTCAATCATCCACAGGTTTAAGAACATGGGTCTTAAGGTTAATATCTTGGTCATAAATATCAGAGCATCTGATCATTTTATACCTAGGTACCTGTGCCATTTTGGACATTAACTTCTGGACGGTCTATATCTTACTGAAAGTCACAGGGGTTTGTTTTCCTAAATGCTTCAATCACATTTAAATACACTCCAGACTTCTAAATCCTGTTGACATGTCTAAAAATTTTGCTGAGGAGCGCTGTGAAATATATGATGTGTATTGAAAACTGGCAGTGCAAAAGAGTTTGCTGGAGCTATAAATCTGTCCAACTTTCAGAAGCTAAGAACATTGTTATTGACTAGCTAGGCAGAATAAAACTTAAATGCCAACTTTCCTCCACAGAAATCAAGACACCTTCAAATCCAGGTATTTACAATTAATTCCAGATATGTTCTGACTCTTATATAGGTCACTATTTGCTTGCAGCTGTTTGTCAAAATGAGAATGCTGGTGTTCATATGTAGCATTAAATTTGAACAAATGTATTGATCATAGGACTGCAGTATAACCAGAAGAATGTGCTGATTTCCCCTGTGGAGAGGAGTTAGCTAGTACAGCAGAATTTCTCCTCTTAGTCTAGAGGTATGACAAACCTCTTCTTAGCAGCAACACTGTGAACCATCAAATGAATCCATTGCTCAAGGAGATTACTTGGATTCAGAGAAGTCCCAGAAGGAGCCATGCACCTTCAAGGCATATGCTTGTGGCTTCACAGATCTAAGACAAAAGCTGATACTGGTCAGTCCTCACAGGCAGCACTTACAGTATTTATTTTTTGAACAGCTAGATATTTCCTTATCCCCACTCTTACAACTACTATCAGATTCAATCCATACAAGTATGCATGACCTAATAAAACACTTCATGGCACATGGAGAACTGAGCATGATTATCTTAACAGAGATATCAAAAGGTCATAAATACAAACCAGGGTTCATAAAACAGAACCAAATCCTGCAAGCAGCAATATGTTCCTTTTTCACTATCATAATAATAATTTCCTATGGCTGAACATTTTACTTCTCTTTGTTTCGTACTCTAGGATTTTCGTTTGCTAACCCCACCCTCCTTATTCTGCTCCCCTGGTGTGTAATGCTCTAAGTTCAATCTGTTTTCATTCATTTTATCTACATGGGAAGTCTGTAGAATTCCTTAATTTAATTGCTTTGCTGATGCTGCAGCCCTGGAATAATGGACCTTTACTCACTTGGGTTGAGAGGAACAGTCTGGTTCCATCAGACACGCCAGCTTCCATTTGCCTTTTGCTTGCACCAGGCACTTGTCAGCATAATCCCATTGGTCTGACTTTTTTCTGGTTCACACAGATGCAAATGAGCATTACCCAGAGGGGATAAAAAAAAGAGACAACCCTAGCAAATCACTTATTTGTCCTACACAAAAGATGTTTTCAGGGTTTCAAACCATCACTTTTACAACATTCATGTCTGGGGGAAAAAAAAAGACTCTTTAGAATATTGAAATACTTTGTTTTGACATTTCTGCAACAGCACATCATTATCTGGGAGGCAACGTTTAGAAAAATAGGTACTAATAACAAAACTGGAGCCTGTTTTCCTAGTTGCTGCATATATCTCAGCTCCTGGAATATCCTGCAGTATGTGAAAAGCCCAAATCCAAGCTGCTACTTACCTGACTTGGAGTACGGACAGGACCTTTCAATCTCATCTTACCCACTCAAGCCTCAAAGGAATTTGGGTCTTTATTTCTTGCATAAACACATTCTCTATTGCAAGCCGAATGAAAACGCCTTTGGTACAACAAATTATATCCGAGTTCCCTCATTCAGTCTAAGTATTTTCTTTTTTTTGCCTTTATAGCTTATACTTTTTTAGACAATGACCTACAGTCAACTATTTGCACATTTATAATTAGGACTAACTACAAGGAAGCCAGAGGATAGAAAGAGGAGTGTTAAGTAAATTCAGCGAAGTTATTTCTGATTAACACTGACATCAGTGAGAAGAAAGTCAGGCACTCCGCATTTAACACTTCTGTCCTTTGCATCCATATATTTATTACAAAATAGATAAAGTGCATATAGCTAGATCTCTTGTTTCTGTAACACAGCCCATCTCCACCAAGCATTGCAAATTTGCGCCACATGTGGTTTTGGCCCAACTATTTAATCCAACAACATGCTATGTGGGCTTGGTTTGTTCTAGGGAGTGATGTACCATACACCTGCCTTGAGAACAGCCTTTAGTGATGGCTCTGCTTCTGTTTGAACTACTGGTATGTTTCCCTAAACCTTCTATAATTCTTTAAGCAAATATTATATCCTGATGTGTTTGAATCCCTGGATAAAACTTACAGTGATGGTTTGCTTGATCTTTTATATTTGATGACTCTTCTAGGAATCCACGGTGTTATTTTGTTCTTTCTTACATGGTTTTGATCATTTTCAATGAGCTCATTAGGCGTAAGGTTATAAAATATACACATAGAGCTTTATTAAACAAAACTTTCACTTTAACCTTAAAGTGTCTGTTTCTCCATGTAATCCATCATGTACATAGATGATTCATTGCACACCCACGACTTTATAAAGATTTATATGTGACCTGTCTTCTTAAAAACAATCCAGCACAGAAAGGATTATAATTCCAGTACTCAAATAAAAGCAGCTATCATTTGCTAGTCACTTCCACTGCCCTGGTTAGGTACTCAGAAGACAGATTCTTCTCCATATTCAGTTTCTGCTCAGTGCCTCGAAGGAGAAAAGCCACCACGGGGTAGTCACAGCCCTCTGCCTGAATGCATTGGCCTCAGCCAACATGAACTAAGAAACACCAACAGACTCTTAAATGAGCTAGAACTATGGTGAAGATCTGTGTCCATCTCTTACCTCTTTCCCTTCCACAAAACTGTAAGAGCAAGAGACAATATCCGTGCCAGCTGAAAACTGGCCATAATGTGAGAATCTCTTGTAGCTCAGCAAGAATCAGAATCCATCTCTGCTCCTGCATTTGAGCAAGGAAATGTCTGCAAAGCTTTATGAGCCAGTCTGTTCATTTCAGAACTTGTGTTTGTCATAACCTCATCTCTCTGGGCAGCACCTTGTTCTGTAGGAGGATTTCAGTCCATTTAAAACAACGGCAGCAGGATTAAGCCCCAGCTGAGGAGGGGCAGACTCTGGGTTTTATGTGGATATACAGTACTATTTTCTTTGCACAGGAGCATGGGAGAATTGCAGTTTCCAAGTACAGGCAGATTTATAAACCTCTCCTGCTTTTACTTGGGAAGCCAAAAAGAAAAAACTGGGGAAGGGCCAGCCAGCAGCCTAGACAAAAAGGAACTACTCAGAGGTGAGGAACCTAAAATGAAAAAGTGCCAGACTGGACATCCAAGATTCGAAGAGATGATATTGAGGAGGTGAGAAAGCTCCCTTTTTACTATACCCTCCTCAGCAAATCTCCCATCTTATGTCCTATAAAATATTAATGTTTCTTAATGATAAAGACATCTCCCCAGATCCTATTCCACAATTTCAGCTGAGAAATAGTGTGGATAAGGTCAGAATAAGGTCAGGATTTTCACACGTGCTTAAGTCTGGAATCCAGCTAGGGTAAACTCATTTACCCCTTTGCTGCCTTTGCTGCTTCTAAACATTTTTTTTCCTCTTGTAAGAAATTTCCTTCTATTTTCCTTGCATATTCCTCTCCTTCCAAGTTTGCAAGCCTTGGCTAGAATAAAAATAACTACTGGGTGTAAAAAGAAAAGCAGACATAGTCCACTTGTAGTTCAAAAGTAAAACCAATGGAAATGCAATTAAATACCATCCTAAATGATGTAGACAAGTAAAGGCACTGTATCCAGACACAGCACTGGAAAGTGAATACAGATCATTCCTCCCAAGAGCCATGTTGATGTGTACATCATCCAAATGTCTGTTATAGAAATAGCACAGTCAGATTTCGGAAAGACAGAGGATGAAGCTGTGTTTTTGTTCTTATCTCAGTTATGGTTTGTTCTGCATCAACAATACCCCCTATTGCTTTTGTATTGCAGGTGTAATAAACTGGTTTTATGAGATTAGAACCTCAACTTTGCTTCTGCATTTGATCAGCCAGAGCAGCTGTTCATTATTTTGTGTATTGCAAAGCAGCAGAGATTACCACTTAAATAGACATTAAAACTTGTGGTGGAGTTAGTAATCACTTCAGCTGCTGAAAAACAGATTTGTTTGCTCTCCTAATATATTGTAAAAGGTTCAAATGTTTCTTTGACAAATGTGCTGTTTTGAAACACACTCGATTGCTTCAGTTTAGTGCATAAGCGGTAGTTACCACCCTGGTCTGGTAGATGTCAGAGCAAAAGTCTGATGTTGGTTCTAATAAAAGTCAAGACTCCTGCCATAGAGAGCACTGCACAAGGACTCCAAAGTCCAGATTTTATTCCTGGCTCTATGTGTTACTTTGTATGAGTCACACTAGCCCAGCTATTCTAACATATTGAGCAATTAAAGGGTTTTTGGAGAATCCAAAATTTAATCTCACTGTGCCCTGCGTCTCTCCAAAATAGGGCAACAGATTTCATTAAAAGTCAACTACAAACTTTGGACTTGAAAATCAGTCTCTTTTACTGGTTGAAATACCATGAACTCTCCTGTATAGGAAAGTAAATTAGATGATCATGATGAAAACTCTGGGTTTGAAATCTGTTTATTCCCAGTGAAGTGTTTAGATACTGAGAGAGTTATTTGTCTTCCTGGCATTAAAGAATATAAATTGATAAAAAATGCAGGTTTGCCATCAGATGTGGCCAGAGAGTTAAAACAGAGCCTTACTCCGTAAATGTTTTCAGAAGTTAAAGGTCTGGTGTGTTCTAGTTTGAGTATTCACTAAGGTCACAAGTCCCCAGATGAGAAGGATCTGTTCATCTCCAATCCTGAAATCTGAAAGCACAGTTGCAAATTGTATTGATTGGAGACAATCTTCTTGCTCCCAAATCTTACTGTTATCCAATTAAGTGTAGAAACACTGTTCACTGTTATGACAGAAGTCTCATTGCCTGTTCATGCTGTGCTACCTGCATATGTAAATAAAAATAGAAAGGTAGTTTCTACCCTGCTAATTTTCTAAAGCTATGATCAGCTAAAGACAGTTGTTATATTGAGAAATTAAGGGCAAAGCATGCTGATAAAGATAGGCATCTTATGAGCTTTTCAGTTGTGCGCCTAAAATATGTAAGTCTGAGTGAAATCAAGGAAACAAAAGTACTTTAAGCTAGTAGGCTTGAAAATCTTACCGGAGCATCTACTTACCCTTAGGGGTCTGAACACCTTTGAGGATCCGGTCCAAGACTAGATTTTCGACAGAACAAGGACTGTGTGTCTTCTCTGCACATCATGCATCTTACCCACAGGCAATAACTACAAAGCACAATATTTTCTTAAAAGAAGTTATGAAAGCATCATGGAGAAAAGGTAAAAATAAAGCTCTTCTTACAGTGCAAATCGTCACGGATCACTTTCCTGGGTCAGGAAGTCTGAAAGACAAAATTTGGCAACATTAGTCATTCCTCAATAGCCGGTGATTAGAAATACTGTTTGGTAGGTTCCTTTCTAACAGCTTCCTTGTCCCTGTTCATAATCTGCCAGCTGAGGGGCAGGAATAACACATTTGAACACCCATCCCTTCCAGCAGTCTGGTGCAATGGGGTGAAATCAATTGAGTTTAACACACATCTCTATTTTTCTTCTCTTGCTTATAGAGTGAAGCAGCTGTTTGTAGATGTCATCCTTTGCATGCTAGCATATGGCTGGAAGATCAGCAGAAAGACCCTGTTGAACTTTTGTTCTGGCATAACTGACTTTCAAAGGCGTAAGGAATTTCATCATATGTAACATTATAAGTCAGACTGGAGAATATATCAACTGGGCAAAATAGACTTTGGAACCGCCTCTCTTTTTGTCTCTTCCTTCTCTGAAATCATAAATCAAACAGACTTCTACACCTGATTGATATATTAAGACCAGTTTTAAAATATGTTGAGCATTTGTATTCATGAGAGTATTGAAATTTGCTTGATGCAAATTATAAATTCTCCACAAATGTTATTTCCTCTCTTAACTCATCGGTATATCTCTGAGGAGATTTCATGTTGCATTCCATTCAGTGCATCCTCTAAGTTCAATGTACCTTGAATAGTCCAAGACCATCCTAACATGAAATTCACTTCTCATCAAGCAAAGGCATTTGATTATTTAGTGCAATTTAAATTCCTGTATCATTCTGGAGTCATCAGGTTAGCTTTATCTAAAGACATTTTGAGCTTGCTGTAGAGCATTAATGGCTATCCTATTACTAATACTGTTTTGTCAGCACAGGAGCTGACAGCGATGCTTTTCCTCCAATGCCATTCTTACCTCCTCTTTTTATTTTTTTAATAAAAACCATTAATTCAGGACCTCATATCTGAATAATCCCTGGTGCATAGGATGCTAATTTGAAAATGCTGTGAATTTAACTTTTTTTCTTGCCCATTTGTTGGTTGGCTTGTTGCATTAACAAGAAAAACAATAAGTTTAATTACTTTCAAGAAAATGAAAGGGAACTATTATTAATTTGCTAAAGCACTAAAGGTAGTGCCACTTTAAACTAAACTAAAGCATACCACAGGCTAAGTGACACGCTTGGTAGGGAGCATATCAAGCAATGGAAGAGAATTCTTATTTATTAGGACAACATTAGCATTTTATGGTACAGAGATTGATTACCCAACCCTGATTTGTTTGTTTCTCACCTGCCATGCAGTGTTTTCCTTTAGGCTCTTGTATAATTCCCTATTTCCCAACAGTAATGGTGATTATTTCATTCAATGATAGATTATGTAGTCTGCATGTAATCAAGAAATGGTAGCAATTCCATTCCGAATTTCAATACTTTTAAAAAGATGTTTACAAGGTAGATTTAAAATAATATAGATTAAGTGTCATGGTTTTCCTCCCAGAGAGCAGAGTAAGAGATTCTTGTTTGTGTTTTCACTCTGTAAGGAATCCAATATCATGCAGATTTTATTGATGGGTTATTAAGATGGCTTCTTCATTGTCACAGTCACAAATTTATTTTGACCTCATTAACACTGTACAGGTGTGTATTAGGAAGTAATTCTGCTTAGGCTATACTCTCACATAAATTGTCTCACTTGTGTAATTCCATTAACTGTCTTAATGGTTACTTTTGACTTCACACCAGGAGTTAGAGGGGAATTCACCCCAGAATGTTCACTGGGTAGGTCATCTGTCACTGAAAACTCCATTGCTCCTCCACAACAGCTTTAATTTCCACAATAGATCAAGGTGAAGGTAGGGGATAAAAAGAATCATACTACAATCTAAACTAAATTTGAGGGCCATTTTGAATTTGGGTCTATTGGGGTTTTAACTGTCTCTGAAGTTTTTTAAAGGCACAACGTAGTCAGAGCATTAGTTTAGTGTTTGGGGATCTTAAGGTTGAAGGAAGTAGATGTAGTCCTTGTCTTATTATATTTTAAGTAAGTGATGTGATTAAGCTTTGCCATATCCACACCAATTCAACTGGCATGATTTCATTGATTTTGAATGAGAGCATAAGAGTTTATGTAGTTAAAGTTGAAGCCAAGAGAGAAGCCTTAGATAGAAGGAAATGGGCAAGACCTTTCCTCCTTTGGTTGCCTGGGATTTTTTGACCAGCATTTCAGAAACAAATCATAAGCACGCACCCCTTTCATCACTAACAAAACTGCAAAAGTTAATTTTTGCAATTCTTTATATCATGGTGCTACCTTGTAGAGAGGTGGAATAAGTTTCCTCTTGACTATCTTTAATATGAGGGGTGTCTGTAGTACAGGGGTGCAAATCAGCTATGAACACAGGTTTCTGTGGTATTCTGACTGACCTTTCGCTGCTTTAGTTGAAAAAGTATGAGCCTCCTGTAGTTCCTGTGTTGCTCAAGAAGGCCTGAGCTACCACTATGCCTGTATCTCCAATGACACTCCATTTAGGTGACTGACATACCCCAGGTACCCATTCAGCTAAGTGCCTGCTCTTAGCTAAGTGCAGTTATCTGCTATTCTTGTCTAAGAAGGTCAAATCAAAATAGTCCATAAAATCTAGGGAATGAGTCCTCCCTTCAGTAAGTTCTCAAAAAGGTCAGAAAAATGCCATTCAAGAGCTTATCTCCTCCCTATAAACTAACTGCACTGTCAGGTGTAGCCATCCATGCTGTAAGCACTGTAAGCTCCCACCCTTCCTACCCGGGATGTTGCTGACTGTAAGTACAGTGAATATGACCTCCAGTAGTACAGTTCATCTCAGGAGTGAAGGAGCTGATGTAGTCTCACACTGGAGAGTTCTTCAAGAAATAATAATTCAGGCTTTAGAATAAAACTCAGGAAGTGTCCAGGCTCTGACAAGAGGCTTTGTATGAAATCTCTTCATCAGATTAGAGGATTTTTCGTACAAAAAATTCAGAGTCAACAGGGTCAAGAAACAATTTTAGAGATAAACTGGTGTGTTGGTTTTTGTACATGGCCCTTTTCCTGCTGGACAGCGTTAGGACAAACTGCTACTAAGAGCCTTTATTTAAAAAGGAAGCAGTAGAAAGGACAATGTAGAAGTATTTTTTAATACGAAGTAACATGGTTTGTGGTCACTGCGTAAGTTGAGGTGATGTGACCTCTCCATTCTAGCATTAGGATGAAAAAATGTCCTAAAATAAGGAGTGCAGTAACCTCCTCCTTATTTTGTTTATTGATTAGATATCATTTTTAAGTTGACTGGTTTGATTTAAGCAGAATGGATCCTATCTACAGGCAGAAATACGGACCGGTGAATTGCTGAGGTCAGTTTGGAGCTTTTTATCTGCAGTGCCAGGATGGTTTCATGTTCATTCCCATACTTAACTTTCATACTAGAGAGTTTGGGGTAATTTAGTCTCCTTGGGATGCCTTCTTGTCTGATTTCCTTCATATACACTTGTGTCTGAGACTGAGTTGAACTTTTCTTACATGTGTAAAACTAAAAGTCAGGCTGCTTCTGTGCAATAGCACCTAAAGATTATTTACTTCAAAATACTTAAGTGTTCAAATGTTATATGTACTTTGAAAGTCTCCTTCTTAGCCTCTGGGCCAAATCCAGGAAAACGTTTACATGCTTGCATTGCCTCTGAGGGAAACAGAAATCAGGTGTGCAGGTACTTTGGTGTATCCACCTCTGTGCCTGATCCACTAGCTTATATAGAGGAGCCATTTCTTAATTGTTCTTCCACCATTTGTCTCCTTTACGCAGAAGTCCAAAAAGTGTATTCTCAAGCAATTCACAGGGAATCAAACCACAAACATCCAAGGCTTAAGTGTAAAGTACTAGAGCTTGAAGGTACAAGCCAAACTTCTCATCAAGTTGGATCATCTTGGGACAGAAAAGAAAGGAGAATTCACCCCAGGTAATTTTGTTTGTAGATGACACCAAGTTAGGCAAGAGTGCTGATCCACGTGAGGGTAGGAAGCTCTACAGCAGGATCTAGACAGGCTGGATTGTAGGAAGTCCAACAAGGCAAAGTGCCAGGTCCTGAACTTGGGTCACATCAACTCCATGCAACACTAAGGGTGTGAGAAAGAGTGGCTGGAAAGTTGCTCGGAGGAAAAGGACCTGGAGGTGTTGGTTGACAGCCAGATGAACATGAGCTATCTTGTGCCCAGGAGGGCAAGAAGGCCAATGATATCCTGGCCTGTATCAGCAATAGTGCGGCCAGCAGGGCCAGGGCAGTGATCATCCCCCTGTACTGGGCACTGCACCTCGAACGCTGTTCAGTTTTGGGCTTCTCACTACAAAAGAGTTATTTGGGTGCTGATAGCAGGTCCAGAGAAGGGCAATAGAGCTGGT
>JANHGB010024133.1:440-15173 GCA_026283785.1 Coracopsis vasa | reverse complement strand
TCAAGGCCAGGTTGGACACAGGGGCTTGGAGCAGCCTGCTCTAGTGGAAGGTGTCCCTGCCCGTGGCAGGGGTTGGAGCTGGATGAGCCTTGAGGTCCCTTCCAACCCAAACCAGTCTGGGATGCTGTGATTTTCGTCTGTATAACTCCTGCAGTTCCTTATGAATCAAAGAATAGATTGAATGCAATATGGATAAAGATTTATGTGAAATTTTGTGCTGCAGATTTTATTAGTGCATTAATTACCTTACATTACATCATTGAAGCAGTGAATATTTAGCTGAGCATTACCCATAATTGCACCTGTCCTGTTCCACCTTTATAAAATGACCCTACATTAAAAAAATTATAATGAATCTCTCCATAAGAAAAATATAATTAATTACATGAAAGAGATAAAAATATCACCAGTTAATGAAAACCGTCAGATACTGTTCCCCTGTGTACCTTTGGCAGTGTGATTTATCTTTGGTCTAGTACCAGCCAGCCAAAATTAATCTGCCCCCATGCAAATGTTTGAGTTTCTGATGGAAATTACATGAAGTGGTATTTAAAAGTTGCCTACAGTGGTACGAACCAAACCTTCTAAAGTAGAAGCCTTGCTCAAAGGTAGAACACGGTGTGAATCCACAAGTCTTTACTGACTTGATTGTAACTTAGATTGTTATTAATTTTTGAAGAGTTTCAGAGTTTCACATCTCAAAATACATGATTCTGGCTCTGTATAAAGGGTGAGTTCATGTGTGAATGACAATGGGGCACTGCTGTTCAGGTATCTCCACTCTTGTGCTTGGGGTTTAGGATCACTTCAATGAGGGCGTGTGGAATTGTCATCACTAGAAGCCTTTATAGACTTTAATGCAGAATGCATAGTCCTGCCTGTGAGAGAAAGCTTTGTACCAGCTATTAAAAATGTACATCACGTTTCCTGGTTTACAGTTGTGAAAGCTCTGTGCATTGTGTGTGTACAGTTAATATAACTGGAGAAACTTGGAAAGTCTGCAATATAGCATATAGCATGCTATAGCATCTGCACATCATGCATATATAGCATCTGCATATCATGCATATAGCATGGGCTATAAACTTGCAGCGCTCCCAGGCTGGAATGTGTTTCTGGTGTGTTTTAAACAAAAATACTCTGATTTCCAAAACCAGGAACTGGTAAATTGTGGATATGTAAAAGTTGAATCATTTTTAGGAAGCTCTGGAGGCCAGGCTTGGCAACACCGACTGCCACGGAGTGCACACAGGAGTAAAGGGTTCTCCTACAGTCAGTGAGATTCCGTATGGTAACCAGTGGGCCCATAGTCAATGCTTTCGCAAGTACAAGTGTAGTTACTTACTCCATGGAGTTCAATTAATTTCCATACCTGTGTGTGGTATTTACAACTTGTATCTAAGTGTCAGAAGTCTGAACTAGATAAATAACAAATCAGTTGAGACAGTGGTGAAAGGTTTAGGAGGAGTAAGTTAGACAAAAGGTAGATGTTTCAAGGATATATGTGTTATTAAGGAGAACAGGAGGGCAGATGAGCTGGCTTGAGTGTGTTGCAGATTAATACTTAGCTGTTGTCTGGATGTGTTACGTCTCACTCAGCTTTTGCAAAGCGTTTCCAAAGAGAAGTGCAGTGCATTTGAGCACCAGAGGGGTTAAAAACATTTTTCACTATTACTTTAATGGCGATTATCATATAAAGTGGAATCATTTGGGGGAGAATGTGAAACGTTCACTTTGTCCAGGTGACTTCATTATCTGTCTGCATCATCCTCCTCTACTGTGCTGGTGGAATGCTCAGTTATCTTGCCTGGCTTCCACCCTCCCAGATGCCGCTGCAGATCAAGCACTTGCCACTGAAAGAGAAAATGTTTTCATTTTTCCTTCTGGCTTTATAACAGGAATAAATAAATGCTGTAAAAATAACAATGCAGTAAGAAGCGGGTTGGGAATTAGGGAGCATGAATCAAGATTTATAATACTAATATGGTCTGTGTAGAGTATATAGAAATATATATATATAAATTCAGGCTGAGAACATTGGGGTTGTTCAGCCTGGAGAAGAGAAGCTGCTGGAGAGCTCAGAGCAGCTTCCAGTATCTGAAGGGGGCCTATAAGGATGCTGGGGATGGACTCTTCATTAGGGACTGTAGAGACAGGACAAGGGGTAATGGCTTAAAACTGAAACAGGGGGAGTTTATATTGGATCTAAGGAAGAAGTTCTTTACTGTGAGGGTGGTGAGGCACTGGAATGGGTTGCCCAGGGAAGTTGTGAATGCCTCATCCCTGGCGGTGTTCAAGGCCAGGTTGGACAGAGCCTTGGGTGACATGGTTTAGTGTGAGGTGTCCCTGTCCACGGCAGGGGGGTTGGAACTGGATGATGTTAAGGTCCTTTCCAACCCAAACTATTCTATGATTCTATGATCTGTTCACTGCTCTATTGATAAGTATTGTCTCAGAGAAGCACCAGGATCAACCCCTCCATCCTCTAGGCTTAAACTACAGCGCTGTGGTTTGTACCTTATAGCCAAAAGGTTGTTGCTTTCTCACTTCATTTTATTCCAGGTGCTCAGCCCTTGGGAGCCGTGTGCGCAGCTCCCTTTCATTTTAGCAAACAAGTAAAAAGTATCTGTTGCTTTCTTGTCTAAAAAGGACCTGTGGACATTGATCAAATAGGTTGGAAGATAGGTTGGAAAAGAGTGGGGCAGGAAAAAGGAAAATACAAAGAAACCATGTGCAACCATGACTATGAGTATGACACAGGAGAGCTGTCGGAAAGCATTAAAAAGCAAAGTTATCATGAATTCACGTTAGGGTGAGTGTCAGCATAGGAAGATGAAATGATTCTGGAAGTACACTGTGACTGTTTCCAGATGTTTCCAAAGCACCAACTGATCAGCAGGAATAACATAGCTGCTAAATAGATTTAAGAGACTTGGTAGGAAACTGAAACAGGGCAAAACTGGACAAGAAAAGGGCAATAATGGGCAAATAGAAAAGTGACCACTGAGAAGAATGTTTCAGGAAGCCCGATAGTGTAGAACAGGCACACAATAAAACAGAAGGCACCAAAGAAATCAGTCAGGTTCTATCAGAAGGGATTTCTTAGTCCTTAGGCAGATAGCTCACCACTGAACCAGAGAGGCAGCTTCTCTATACAGATCATTACTTTCTGTAAAGTACAGAGCCACATCTGATACCTGATCATAGCTGGTGAGCCCAAGATCCATTCCTTGAAGATACACTGGAAGTGAAGAAGTGCAGCAGGTCACTCAGCCTAACCTGAGTCTGTTTAATTAAAGAAACCAAATGAAATATGTAACTTCTTCCCCTTACGGGCAGGTTACTTGTTTATCTAAATGGGGTTTTGTTTTACTGACATGTCTAACAGCAAGTCCTTCACTCTGCTCCTGAAGAACAGCACTCCTGTTTCTGTGACTTCTTTTTCCCATTTTAGAAAGCTTAAAGTAAAATCTGATTGTCCTAAGTGTGCAGCAGTGTTCTGCAGCCAGCCCCAGCAGAGCCCCATTTCCCCCTAATTTCAGCGTTCCAACAGGGCTGTGTTTTTAGCCACAGCGTCTTTGATAATCATTTTTACTTCTGCTACAAATTGCAGGTTGGTATTTTAGATCACATCAATTAAGCCTATGCTAATCTTTGATTAGGAACAACTCTGATTACTTCAGAAGGCCTCTGAACCCACTGCTGCAGTTAATGCTAAATTACACAGTTATTTTTATCCTCTTTTCCCACCACCACAATCCAGTGTGGTGGTCAGAGTGTATTGGCCTAGCAGGGCTTAAAGAGAAACCAGAGGTAATACCTTGTTCCAGTGTTGTTCATGCAAACAAAAGCAGTAATTCATTAAACTGAACTTGACCCAAAGGAGGGAAGCCACATTGCCTCTTGGAAGGGGTCCTGGCTAAGCTTCAAGCTAACTTAAGCTAAGTTTCAGGAGCTATAGGTAATGTTTTTAGGATGGAGCATATTGTTCTCATTTGCATCTGCATCAAACTGATGACATTCTTCTTGCAATAACAGCATCACTTGAGCTTTGGTTTTATCTGAACAATCTGATTGACATTTTGCAGGTAAAAATTTCACCTTGGATATTTCCTCATCTCTTTCAGGTCAATGCACAAACTGACTCAGCTGGAGAGGCTTGATCTGGGCAATAATGAATTCTCTGAACTGGTAAGAAATGCATCAGTCCTTAATCGGAAGCCTGTGTGGTTTGGGTGCTCTGTGTGGGGGGCATTAAACCTTTACTTAAAGGCATTCTGTAGTGTAGCCACATGCTATGGCCACATTTCCTTGTAGAAAGAAGACTTATCATAGTTCATGAGGTGAATGCTGGTAACAGAATATGATTCATCTATGTCAGGCTTCTGCAGTTCGGATCAAGGTGATGATTCTCTGAGCTGGTTGCTGTTGCTGGAATACTTCAGTGTGGGGTGACCTGATGATCCCAGTGTAAATGCTTGTGTCATTATGTAGTAATTTCTTAGTATCTGTCATTATATCTTACAAATATTGGAAATTGCCATTAGCAGGAGTAAATTTTGGGCTCCAAAAGCAGTTCTGTCCCTACCTCACCTCTAAGATGAGAACTGGGTTCCCTGAGATTTAACAGCTTTCGGGAGTTTTGTCTACTGTCAGTATAGAAAACAAATGGGTTGTTGTTCCCTTTAGGTATGTTTCTACTGCACCTATAGGAGTTGACACTTGTCAGAAACAGTGTGAGGGTGCTTAAACTGTCTTAAAATGTGCCTGTTCTTAAGGAGAGCTCACTGACTTCACCTGCAGGAACTGTAAATCTGCTAAAAGAACATAAAACTTAGAAAACTGCTGCCTTGTCCTTGTTGAGAGCAATCACTGCTTGGGCTATTCAGGACTTGCTCTTGTAAGACAACAAGTGAACACTGTGGCACACACTGGTGCACTGAGGGTGATGGAAATTAATGCTTGTGTGTGCCTTTCCCACCACCAGCCTGTCCAGTGACTGGGAAACCCTGTGAGCCCAATGACCTTTCCTTCAGAATCATAGAAATAAAGCCAGTGCTGCTAAATCAGGGGTTACAGCTTTAGGAGGGTGATAGTTCCTGTAGCTTTAATTAAAATGAGGGTAATTTCACTTTAAACAATTTTTGAAAGCTCATCGAATAGTAGAAAGCTGTAGGAAAGAGTCTACATCTGGTTTATAGGCAGTGCGCTATCTTCTACCATTATGGTTGTAAGCCCATTAACATTAACTAGTTTATACAGCTGTGTAGGAGATTGATTTGTTTAACTCAGAGTTTTAATTAAAGCTGAAAATCTTTTGCATAGTTAAATAGAATTAAAGTTTCAGGAGTGGTGTTTGGAATTTTGATTGTAAGAAAAAATGTATATTACATCCAAAGAAGCGTGACCAGCAGGTTCAAGGAGGTGATCCTGCCCCTCTGCTCTGCTCTTGTGAGACCTCACTTGGAGCATTGTGTGCAGTTCTGGTGTCCTCAACATAAAAAGGGCATGGAACTTTTGGAACAAGTCCAGAGGAGGACCACGAGGATGATCAGGGGACTGGAGCAGCTCCCGTATGAAGATAGGCCGAGAAAGTTGGGGCTGTTCAGCCTGGGGAAGAGAAGGCTGCATGGAGACCTCATAGCAGCCTTCCAGTATCTGAACAGGGCTATAGGGGTGCTGGGGAGGGAATATTCATTAGGGACTGTAGTGATAGGACAAGGGGTAACGGGTTAAGACTTTTAAGTTTAGGGGAAGTTTAGATTGGATATAAGGAAGAAGTTCTTTACTGTAAGGGTGGTGAGGCAGTGGAATGGGTTGCCCAGGGAAGTTGTGAATGCTCCATCCCTGGCAGTGTTGAAGGCCAGGTTGGACAGAGCCTCGGGTGACATGGTTTAGTGTGAGGTGTCCCTGCCCATGGCAGGGGAGCTGGAGCTAGATGATCTTACGGTCCTTTCCAACCCTAATTATTCTATGATTCTGTATTAAACCCCTTCAAACTTAAAACTTTATATCATGTAGTAATAACTGGGGATTTAAAGAGTGGCATAGCAGTGCATCCATGAGCAGTTAATTAGACCTTTTTTCAAAGACAGAAATTTTTCCCTTGAGACTGATGGCTACAAGAGAAAGATTTGCAGCAGCCACTGTCCACTTCTATGCTGGTTATTAACATCTAATCAGTGTATAAAAAGGACACGTTGGTTACGTTCGCTGTGAACATTTGTCATAAAAATATTTCTATCAGAAAGATCAAATGAATTATTTGAGGTGCCTGAATTTTATGAGAGTGAAAGAGGCATTGGCTGCCTTCTTCCCTTCTCTCTAACCATTCACACATGAGAAAATTCTTGCCAAAATACTGCTGATGTGATCATTCTTGCTTGTATAGAGAGCTGGAGATTTATTTCTTCTGGCCCTTACTCCACAATCCTTGACTCATTTTCCTGTGCTGCTTTTTACCCAAACTGCTCTACAAATACTTATATATTCAGTCAGGTACAGCAGTTTATAGTCCTTCCATGATTCTATTATAATATGCCATATATACTGCTGTGAAAATAAAAAAAAAAGCACTCTTTTCCGAGGATTTGTTCCAGGCAAAGCTGGAAATATTGCTATTGCTTTTGCATAGTCTTTGGAAGTACCATTCAGGTGTCAGTGAGTTTAGGCATCTTTCTTTACTCAGCTTTTGCTGATTTTAGAAATTTGTTCTTACCATGCAAATAAATCATTGAATAGTTAGGGTTGGAAAGAACCTTAAGCTCATCCAGTTCCAGCCCCCTGACATGGGCAGGGATAATTCCCACTAGAGCAGGTTGCTCCAAGCTCCATCCAACCTGGCCTTGAACACTTCCAGGGATGGAGCATTTGCCACTTCCTTGAGCAACCTGTGCCAGTGCCTCACCACTCTCACAGTAAAGAATTTCTTCCTTATATTCCTTATATATATTCCTTATATTCCCATATATATATTATATATATTCTTTATATTCCTTATATATCCAGGAAAGAAGCTGCATTTTACTGCAGAGAATATTTTCCAGAGTTGCAAAGACTGAATTGCCTTTTGTCAAGGCAGTAGCTGTATTGTCTTGTTTTGCAAGAAAACTCATTCAAAGGCATGAAGAGGAACAAAATGTTAATTACTGTTTTCTCTGAGGAGTCAAATGAAAACAGATTCCAGTGCTACCAAGTAAGCTTTTGAGCAGGCTTCAGATTTGATCTTTCTGTACATCCCTAAATATTGCTCTTTTGAACTTCTTAATTTTCCTCTCAATGTTGAATGTTTGATTTATTCTTTATAGAAAATGGAAAAGCTAGCTAATACCTATTGTATATGAAACCAAAGTAGAATATTTCTGATAATTTTACTTCTGAGTTGATAAATTCTTTGATCTAAAATTAGAGTGAGCATTACCCTGTTCTCATTTTGCCACCTATGCAGTTTTCAACCCGTGTATTGTGGTTGACAGTAAATAAATAAGTAGAATGTGTGTTACAAGGGAAAGAACATAGGTAAAGCAGTTAATTATGGGCATTTCAGTCAACAGATGTATTCTTCAAATAAAATAAGGAATATTAAAGATGCAAACGTGTCAATGAATAGCTCATGTGAATAGTGGAGTCCATAAAATCAAATTATAAAACACTGAGTGTATTCTGAATCCTGGAATTCCCTTTGTGTAAGGGCTTTAATCTTATTGCTAAAATGAAGGAAAATGGGCTTTTTACATTAAATAATTTTATGGCTTCATTCCTTGAAGGATTTTGTACCATGGAAATGCTAGTTTTCTGTGATAGTTTGTCAATTATTTTTGGGATTTGATCCACTCCCACTCTTTGGAGTGCCATGGACAGAGGGTAAACATCTCATTTCACATTTTGTGCGGAAGTAGTAGAAAGTTACTGACTTCTGAAAGTCATCATATGCAATGACAAGAAGAGATAGCAGGGGAGTGAAAAAGAACTTCATTATTGCTGCTTATTCAATTTTCAGTTCCCAAAGCTGATAGAGCAAGAATACTCTGAGGTATTTGGTGGTCAGACCATTAACCTATGTATGTGAGCCAGCACACCATACAGTTCTCATTTCCTAAACTGAACAAAGGAAAAGTCCTCAGCCGCCTTGCTCCCTCCTCCTACTTGCTGAGATTGCAGTCAGCTGGATTCTGGAGTCCTTGCCAGATTTGCGTCAAGGAGGGTAGTGAGAAGTATATAATTAGCATTTATATCAAAAAGGCAGAACATTGAGATCGGTACCAATCAATTGCAAAGCCAGCAATGACAGGATGAACAGAAAGAATTTCATGTAGGACCTAAATAGACCTGCGGGTCTTAATATGTAAATTTTAGGGCATCACCAGCTGGTCAAGGGAAGGTGCTTCTGTCCTTGTAGAGAGTAAATAATCAAAATTAGTAATGACTGTCAGTCGTAAAAAATTTTTTGTCCTGTGTTTTGAGCTTCAAAACCAGCAGCTGGCTTTGGTAAAAGAAACTTAGGAAGTGTCAGTATTAGGTGTTTTTTTAGTAACATCAAGCCACGTCTTATATTTAGTCTCCAGAATTAGAGAGACTTTCTGATAATGTTTCTGGCAGTATCTTTCTTCTATTACAGACACCAGAGAATAGCTGTTGGAAATTACAGGAATGTTCCAGGAGAAAAAGATGCTTTTAAGTTTCAGAAAAGCTTAGGTCAAATAATTTCTTTTTTCCAGGAAATTCCATTTTATACTTTAGAAATACATATGGTCAGCAAGATTTTAAGTAGTCAGAAGATATGTTTCTGAGACCATGATATGTATGTGTTGAATATCTACTAGATAGGCTCTATGGCTATATAGTTTGCTGTCTCCTAAACAATAATTAGAACAATTCTTTGGAATATGTTGCCCTTTTTCCTGGGTACTTAAATCTCTTCTTTAATCATTATATCAGTTTAGTAACTGGACATAGGGAGGGTTCCTGAGCAAGCTCCTTTTTTAATTTGAGATTTTAGATGTGATGAGGTAAAGTATCCATCAATTAAAAAGTGGTATCCTTATAGTCTAAAGCAGTGTGAACTGCTTGATGTATCTAACGCTCAGAAATGTCAAGTACTCTGCTTCCAGATTAAGTCCAATGATGCTGTAGCTGTGACTTGTGCAGGAGGAAATTGCTTGCATACTTTTCGTAACTGTTTGCATTCAAGGATATGGGACTAAAGTTTATTTCATAAGTGAATTATAAATGGCACAAGGGATATATGCCAGCTCAGCATCCGTGATTTTCTGTATCAAATAACAGTTGTAATTATGAGGTCCCAAGATACATGACCACTTGGTAATGATGCTTGGACAGACTCATTTTTGTGGTGAACAATCTAGACAGATATTTTCCATAAGTGATTTAGTACCAAGGCAGTTATGTTAATAGGCTGTTACTGTCTGCTTACTGTTTGGGTCAGAACCAGGCCTCTTGGGCATAAGCGGTGTGAGAACAGGTAGCTTTCTGTTCTTCTATAACCAGCATAATTAAAGGCTTATTTCTTTAAATGACAGATAGCACTTGGATAGGGGGAGGAGGGGAAGGTTCAGTAATATCTCCTGTGCAAACTGGTGAAATCCTATTTAAAAAGCTTTAAATATTAATTGCTACCAGTACTCTCAATGTTACAATTTTTTCTAGAATAAGCTATATTTATAGAAATAATAATAGCAATAACGACAGCTACTTTGCTTCATAATTCACTCAGGTTTTTATGTGGTTGTAGAAATAGTTTGTTCTACTATTTTGGTTTAGATTTCCATATTGCAGCCTGTGGTACACCTATTTCTGCAGTGTTACAAACAGTTGTCAGCTTCTTTGTAATAGTAGGCATTGCCAAGCATTTCACAGTGCTTCTGGATTATTTTGGTGCTTCTCTGTGGGTACATTGCAATTAAAGATATTATTTTTCTTTTTTTCCCATTTTTAAGACAAACTTTCTCCAAATCAAGCCCAGTCATTAGTTTCTTTCCTAAATTCATGCAGTAACCTATTTTTGTATGAACTTGAGATCACACGTGTAACTATTTTTGCTTTTCTCTTTTTGCTAAAATCCCAGTATCATATTGTTTGTATGTAATCTGCAGAGGGCCACTATCACTTCCAGGTTATTTTCCACGTTATTGTTTCTTGACAAGCTTTCTTTATTTCACATTTGATGTCTCCTTGCTATGTGTTGTATTTTGAACTTCTGCATTTACTTCAGCTTTATTGATTGTAGACTATTTGCATTAATGATGTTGAAAATCCTCCCAGTGAGGGTGATCCCAGCATACCCTGACCTCAGTCAGGGTGCAGTCTCATGGCATTGAGACATGGCCAAGTGCTCATAACAAGACCCACTGACAATCCCAAACAAGACAAAGTGATAAATCAGACCCGGGGTCCATCCAGGGGGTCCAGTCTGGAGCCAGCAGGAGATGAGGCTGAAGACATGGCTGCAGCCTGAGTCGAAGACATCCGTCCAGGGGGACAGGCACAATTGCACCACAGCCCAGGTTAGGTGTGGATGCCCAGACTAGGTTTTTTCTGTAGCTCCTGGGCTATATGCAGAGGGGGTGGAGGCTCCAAGTGGGGCTGCTCAGGGCCATTAAGGCTGTTTGCTGCCCTTCAAGGTGCTGGCTGAGCTTCCTGAGCTGAGGTGATCTATGAGGCTTGTAAGCATGTTCTCTCTTCTGCCTTCAGTGTGCTACTGAAAATATTAAAGAGCTTAGCATCCAGGACAATCAATTACAGAACTCTAGAAAACCTTCGCAGTTTTACAAGTACTGTTAGCTGTTTTTTTCCATCCTCCATTTACTATTTTTATCTGGAGCATATTTCTCAACTGTTTCTCTAAAATTCTGCACAGCTGCTTGAAGTGTATGCAGTAATACGGGGTGCATGAGAGTGGCATAGTTTCCTTAGCTAATATTCATGTGTCTTACAATGCCATGCTTACTGTAGAAGGCAGGGTTAAAAATGGAGTTGTATAATTGAATTTGTTGTTCTGTATTTTGAATATTTTTCTGTATTTAGTAGATACCTTTCGTCTTCAGATACTGTATTGACAGAAAATGGCTGAAGAAGCAGAATGGAAAGGTTTCAAGTCACTTAATAGCTAAAACAAAACCAAAATAGTCATTTGTGAATACAGTCAGAGGCTCCTTTTTGTCTTGTCTATAGAATGCTATAGAATGTCTTTTTTTATGCTTGACTTTTTTTTCCTTGTAGAACGTCTTGTGACTTTGAAATCGGTGATATGGAAGAATGTCAGTGGATTATTTACAGATCCTCTAATCTAGAGTATAGAAACTTCTTTTCAGATCTATTAAGAAGGAATATGATAAGCCTCCCCCTCTAACAAAAACTTTAATTTCCTATACATTCCTCAAACTGCCATGAAAGACTTTCCCTCTTTTTAGACTCAGGAAATCACTTGCCGCTTGTATTGGTTACAGATGGAAAACCGTTTTTTCCATGATGACAAGGTAGGAGGAAATTTATATAAGAAGATCTCCAAATGGTTTCATTGGCTGGTTTCTGGAGAAAAAAATGTGTTCTTCAGTGAAGAACATCAAGAGAAAATTTGGGGACATGTATTTTCTGCAACTGAATTGGGTGGAAATTACTGTTTATAATAGCTTGACACTTGAAATTCTACTAAAGATGGTGTTGCTCTTTGTTTCTGTTAGCACTCAGTAATCTACATATTTCACTTGTGTAAAAAAATGGATACTAAGCTGCTCATGATTAGACTTGGGTTTCCATCTGTTTAGGATCAGAACAGCTATACTGACTGAAATGAGACTTCCATCTAGCACAGTATCATAGAATTACAGACTGGTTTGTGTTGGAAAGCACTTTAAAGCTCATCCAGTTCCAACCCCCTGCCATAGGCAGGGACACCTTCCACTAGAGCAGGTTGCTCCAAGCCCTGTCCAGCTTGTCTTTGAACACTGCCAGGGATGGGGCAGCCACAGCTCTGATAGCCTCTCTGATAGTTACCAGTAGCTGGTGTTAAGAACCTTTATTCTTCTGTGCTGCTACACTTCTCTAGATTCCAGTTATTTATTGTTTTGGGACTACCTGAGCCAAACACAGGGATTTCATTTGTCATGTTTGGTGTCCACACACAGAATTAATCGAACTTATTCGTTAATGCATTTCAAAAAAGTAGTGTATTTTTCTATATACATTCAAGGTGTACAGAAAAAGTATTTTTTAATTCTTTTAAATTAGCTTTCTGATAACTTCCTGGGTGTGTTCTCCTTGTTATGTTATGAGAAACAATGAATATTTGTTGTGTAAGCTATTCATGACTTTGTAGACTAGCATTCCCTACATTTCAGTCATCTCTTTCCAAACTGAAGCCTTTGCCTCCCCCCCCCACCCCGTCTTTCTCATTTGTATCTTTGCTTATTCTACTCACACTGTGACCTCTCCTATTTTAGAGAGGGCAACCAGATGTACAAAGTGTGCCAAATGTTGAGATACACAATGTATTTTTATGACCGAACGACATTTTCTATGTAATTTTCAGTTCTTTTCCTATTAAATCCAGTATTCCTGTTGCTTTTTTAACTGCTTCAGAGATTTCAAATGATTTTTAGGGGGAATGGAGAAACTTTTACAGCTCTGTTCTTGAGTGATAATAGCTAATTTTGGACTCAGCACCATCTATCTAGAGTCAGCATTCCCCAGGTGTTAAGTTTGTACTTCTTGTTGTAGAAATTAATTTGATTTTTTGATGATCCATTTGGTTCAATATATGTGATATTTCCAGATGTTACTGACTTAAAGACACAAAGCTGAATCGTGTAGCATGACTTTTCTTTGCAAAAAAAGTACCAATCTTTTCCAATGTATCAAACTAATTTCTATTAATTTGCTCCATACAGAAAAAGGCTACTACTAGTCTGTAGATCTCAGAAGCTTCCTTACAGCCTTTTAAGGAGATTGATGAAACTTCTATCATTTTATTCTTCTTTTACTGAGGTTGATCTAAGCAATTAATAACTCAGTAATTTTACATTTCAGTTCGTATGGAACTCTCGACTCAGGAATAGACATTTTTCAACAGATGAGTTTTTGTTAAAATATTTTCGTTTTGATATTGTGGTTTGAAACCAGTCTTGAAAATCATTCCTAACACAGAATGGTAATATCTCTTTCATAGTGAACAGCTGTGAAATACTTCCTTTGTAATCTCTGTTGTGGTTCTGTCTGTCCTGAATTCTACACAGGATCATAGAAGCATTAGTTAGTCATCTCCTCCAGCTCAAAAGAAGATTGTTGTCAGAGCTAGATTCACTCAGTCATGATTTTGTTTGTATGAGCCTTGATACCTCTGGAAAAGTTCTGATTTCCAATCTATATCTGCTAATCACACCACTTAATTATTTATTGCCCTCACTGATTTTCTGGTAGTCTTCCTTTATTTCTGATTTATTTCTTAAGCATGTTGCTCATTAAAAGCTGATTTTTGTATTGCCTTATTCTGGTTTTAAAATTTAGTGGTGGTTATCCTCTCTTAACTTCCCTAATTTGACCAGATTTCCACTTTTTGTAATGCTTTCCTTCATGTGATAGCTTTGGGGTAGCTTTAAAGTCTTTTGGGGTATAAGTTAGGTATTTGTTGAGTGCTAATGAGGTATCTATCTAATACTTGCTCTTGAGTAATCTGAGTATGTGATGATCACTAACACAAAATGTTTCTTTTGCAGTTAGGTATTAAACAGGGTATTTTTCTTCATTTAGGATTAAACTCAAGAGTGGCTTTTCACATGTGAGTTCTTCAGGGAATGGCTGTGATGCATGACTGGGTCTCTTATATCAAGCTAAATATTAGGATCAAATCCAGACTAAAAGGAAATAACTTGAAAATCCTTGTAGCTGTGTTTTCTGCTACCGTGGTCCCTTAACTCTTACCTTTTTGTGCCTTTTAAGGTGGTGTATTCCTGCTTTTTTTAATATCTTCATCTTCCTTAAAAATGTGGCTGATATATCAGTAATAGATCTTTGTTAGAAAGGATATTGAAGAGGTTTTATTGGACTACAGAGCCTTTTATGAGGAAGAGGTAGGAATACGTGCTTCTCTGACTTCAGTGTTCTCTGCACTGAGTTTACTGTAAGATGTTGAAATACTCTATTTTATCTTGTGTTAATAAAGCTTCATTGCAGATGGGAGGGTGTGATGATAACATTTAAGTGTAACTTTCAAGTAGCTTTATCTCTAATGCTATAGGACTCCCCTGTTGTTTTAGGTTTGCTGTACTCATAGGTTTAAGATGAAAAAGACAACTGTTAAGAGACGTTTTTGTTCTGGTAGCCAATTAAAACCAAAGTGTATTGAGCTACAGCTGTTGATGTTATGGATGAATAGTTTTGAATCACTGTACTCTTTCATATTTGTAAATATTTGCACTGAAAGAAATACACTGACCCAAAGAAAAATAAGAGAATTTGTTTGCTGCCATCTCTGTGTTCCCCAGAACACCTAAGTTAGAAAAGTTAGATTTTGTACCTTGATTATGAATCCTAAACCTTTTGCCAATTCACATCTGCTGCATCTCTGTGTTGTTTTGACTGTGTTCTCAGCTATGTTATATGTTGGCTTATGTCTTCCATTTGTTTCCCTGTCTCTGTACCATTGCTGTTTCTCTCTTTCACTCTAGTCAGTTTTCCCACCATATTTGCAAGTGATGAGTATAAAGATTGGTTGGTTTG
>JANHGB010024126.1:6311-18686 GCA_026283785.1 Coracopsis vasa | reverse complement strand
TTTAGTCATCAGCGCGCTTGTAGTAAGCGTGGGTAAAGCCCTTCCCAAAATCTTCGTTCGCGAAGTCAAGCCATCAAGCTCTGTCAGGACAGAATTCTGCCTTTATTTTTCACTGCAGCTCCTAATGGTGTTTGAATATTTATTCATAGCTTGTCTGTATCTTTTTGAGGCCTTCTGCAGGTTCCTTTCTCTCTTTTGGATCTTCAGATGCAGAGTAACTGTAATGGTTTCAGTGACTTTGACACTTGGGGCACTATATTAATCTCCTTTGGAAACCATCTGGGGTTGTTTTGAGATATTTGCATGTATACATAATACATACATAACATAATACTTGTTTATGCTTAGAATGTTTAGTATTAGAATCCATTTTTTGATGGGAGGCACTGACTATTCTAACAGTGTATTTATTCTTAATACTGTCGAGTCTACTCACGAATTATGACATTGAAGTGATGTCAAGGCTAACTCTAGCATTATGTAATTTAATTTACAGCAAATTTACTTTAAGTGGACAGATCAGGAAGCAGATTAAACAAAGGGAAAAGCTAAATTTTTAAGGTCTGTAATGGTTGCACATGTTCTGCTATGGTTCTATGCTGGCTATTTCTTTTTTTCTCTGAGTGTGCTATTTTGTATTGTGAAATGATTAGAAAGCAGAATACATAATTGAGTATTGTTGCTAATTGCTGTAGTCAAGAATCAGAGTTGTGTCTGAGGGGTACATGCTGCTTTGCAAATTTTTTTAAAATACTTTTAAATGGTGAATTTCTGATGAACTGGCACTAAATTCAGAGAGGTAGATAAGTGAAATTGGTTTAATGCATGCGTTTTATTTGTATGATGTAAAAATTTAGAGCTTAATTGAGTTTGGTCCCCCTTTTTTTCAGTGAACTAGTGTACCTGAGCTGAATTAAAGCTTATTTCCTTATCTTCTATTATTGAGAGTAATAATCATTCCCCTTTGTGCCACACAACACCATCAGTAACAATGAACTATGCCTTCCTTTGTCCTCTGAGTCAAGGAGGGCATGCTTCCTTGTCCATATACCAACTGACTAAGCACAGGTCTGTTTTAAGCTTTCCAAAGGCTTTAGACTTAGGTGATGTTTCTGAGCACAAGAGAGCTTAGCTCTCTTAGCCTGCTGCTGGGGACTGGATTTTCTGTAAAGAGGCAATAGATCTTGAGTGGGTCTCACAGTTTGGGCTTGTGGTCTTGGGTTGCTTCAACTCCATTACAGCAGGTGTCTCAGCCCAGAAAGGAAGACTGTGGCTCGAAGCACAGAAGGGAAAAATGGGGCTTGGTTAATTTCTTCTAGATTTAATTTTCGGGTGGTGGGAGATGGAGACTTGTTTAATATATTATTTGATCTGTCTTGACGCCGTTTACAAATTTAGCACAGTCAGTGTTACCAGTGGCTAGGTTTTGTTTCTGCACTTCCTGTTGGCAGATAGCTGGAAACCCATTTCAATTCTTCCTAGTTTCAAAGCCATCATTTGACTAAGGTAGCTGTTTATTCTTGTTAATGGTTTTTTTTTCCTTCGCATTTAGAGGTAACAGGTCTTTCCTCTTGACCTGTGTTTTTGACAGGTTAAATAGGCCAAGGTGTTCTGGTGGCCTTGCTTACATTATACTTTTCTGTGCATTTTCTTCTAACTGTTTTCCACTCCTGCTTCTGTTAACCTTCCTTGGCCTGTGTTACTAAATTGTTTTGTGATATATTAAATGGTGTCTTAAAGTATGTAGGTTATTTTCCATACTGAGAATTTTAAAGTTCATATATTTTTGAGAAATATATTACTGAAAAAATTGCAGGAGTAAATTTGCCTCCTTCATATTATTTTCCTTAGTGTTATTTGGCACCTATTAGACATGGGTGGTCAAGTCATTGTTCATAGATTTCCACAGTATGATGGAAATGCTTGATACTCTCTTCACTATTTGACTTTATCTTATCTGGTAATTCTGTTGAATTTTATTCAATTTCTCATATTAATGGCTTGATGAAGATTTGTGAAATCACAGTAATAAAATCAACACAGTGATTACTGGTGGCCAAACACTGTTTTGGTGGAGATCTTTGGCTCAATGAAGCAAGTGGTTCTATTGTGTACAATTACATTAACTCCATGCCTCAATACTATACTAAGTTAGGCCTTGCGTCCTGAGTGTGATACCTTCCTGTACAGTTTCTGAACCTTAACTCTTCTCCTGACCCTGAAGGAAACTTGAACTGATTAATTCAATTTAATTGCTCTGAAATGGTATTAAAAAACATTCTTGTAATTCCTATGTTTCTGTGGCTGCAAGGTCTGAAATTGATTTTGGCACAATTAGCCAGACTTCCATGTTTTATTTCACAGTCTATATTACTTTTAGAAAACTTTACCTTTTTTGGTTTTGCTTTTTGTTTTTTGTTTGTTTTTTTAATAGGATGAATGTTACCAAGTGAGACAAATATTTGCTCAGAAACTTCATAAAGGCCTTTCTAGACTACGGCTGCCACTAGAATATATGGCCATTTGTGCACTGTGTGCAAAAGATCCCGTGAAAGAGAGAAGAGCTCATGCTAGGCAGTGCCTTGTGAAGAACATAAATGTCAGAAGGGAGTATCTGAAGCAACATGCAGCAGTTAGTGGTAAGAGAATAGAAGTCTCTTTTTTGGTACAAGTGTTACAGTTCAAATGTTGTAAATATGAGTAAACTGTGAAAGTATGATGGTTTTCTGTTTCTATAGACAGAATGGCTATAAATTTCTCTTAGAGGTCTCTAATGAAAACTGCAAATAATGTTCAGATTTTGTTTTGATTTTTTTAAACAGGCATTTCTGAGATCTTTCAATTTTGTTAAAAGCTGTGAAATTGCTCATTCCTGATTATACTGGAAGTGAAGTAGTTTCTTAAGGCAGTTATGTGTACTGTTTGAACTTAATGGTTAATTATGTTGTAAGTGAAGTGACAAAGATTAGTTTTACCTCGGTAATTAATAATATGCAACCTTAATGACATAAATGCTATACTAAGTTGACTGTCTTTGCACTGCTACATTGAGTAGCTTCTTGTCTTATGCTGGCAAAGGGCTATATTTGTAGGCACTTCAGGATCAGTTTATATAATACTTTCTTCCCAGTACCAGCAGTTTGATGGTGAGAATGCGTAAGTTGTTACGGACTAATGTTAGATATTTTTCTTTTATAAAACCAGTCTTTTTCCCTTTTGACTTAAAGCTACACTGGCATATGGTCATAGGAAAAAGCAAACCTTTGTGAAAAGCTATGGGCATTTTGAATAAGAGCGTTTGAAAGATTACTGATGGTTTGGCTTTAATGGAGGGGATTTTTTCATTTCATCTTATGATAGACCAGACCTTTTTTCTGAATCTGGTCTCACAGGTGCTGTCAGATAACTGATTTCCTTCTGCATTTATGAATCACAGACTTTATATTAGCCATGTCAGTCAGTGCGTGCCTTAGACTTTGGTCAGAGAATAAGTCTGCAGAGAAATCCTTTTGTGTATTGCTAATTAGACTTTAAAAAATGGAAAAAAATTAAAGGAAAAAGAGCAGTGCCTTTCTCCCTCCTGAATTACATGTAAAAAAGAAAAATCCATTACGCAAACACTTTTACATCATCCTAAGACTGTTCCTCTTGGAAGTTGAAAACTCTTTTTAGCTGTATAGTAGGAAACTATAAAATTCTGATAGGATTAAAAGTAATTTCTGATTTCCTAACTTGATTTAAGATAGATGCTGCAAGGTTACTGTAAAAAACCTGTAGAAGAAATGAAGAGGAGCCTGAGTGTGTGTGATTCTTTTTATCCAGCAGGACCTCAAAGTGTGCCTGATGACTTTTTTTTTTCTTGCTGAAAGACTTACCTTGAGTGATGCCATTGGTTTGATAAGCACTCTGATACATGAGGACTCTGGATTAAATGCAGATTGCAGGATTTTTTGAGGATTACAGTGTTAACTTTGTGACATTCAGATTAGCAGTCCAAGCTTTTAACAAATGTCTTGAACTGTCTGCATCTTAAAAAATCATGATTGCAGTAGTAGAGCTGAAGCTCAGTTCTGGTAAGATCATACTATTTAAATGTGTTTGTGTCTCCCTCTATCATTCTCACTACTGGCCATACAGTAACTCAGGGTGGTAATGATGATAGCACCTCTTTTGAAAAGCTTCCACAGAACACTAGACCTGAGAGTCTACATCTTTTGATTAGTGCAGCTATGTTTCTGACTCTATAAATGTGATTTTTGTGATGTTTTTTCTTGAAACCTTGGATGTCTTTTAAATATTTTGGGAGATTTCAGCATTTGTTGAAAAGATGGTAAACTTCTGTATACCTTGCCTAAGGAAAACTTCCTTAAGGACTGGTACCCAACAGTAAAATTATTCTTTCCTCCACACTGAACTTTTACAGCCTGGCAGGAGTTGCTCTCAGGCCTCTTAAATTCTCTAAATGCTATTCAGAGTGGAAGCCACTCAAGAGCAGGCTTAATTTGATTGTGTATCTATTCATAGTTTCATCTGAGTAGACATGTCTTGCATAGGAATCTTTGTTTTCTCAGGTTGCGCTTCAAGTCAGTAAGAGGAGAAATTACAAGAGTAAATATTGGTTTTTAACAAGTTTCTTTTCTCAATGCTCATAAAGGCTTGTCATGAGAGGTTTGGCATAGTCTGATTTTAAATGCTGATAGTTCATGTCCACAAAGCCAGCCCACCTTTCGGGTTTTGTCTTTCCTCGTTAAAGATGAGAAAAGAATGTGTAAACACTATTTTTTTGTCCTGATGAGTTAAATACAATATGTGTCAATATTTGTCCTTTTCCTGTTTTGTGTCGATCTGATTCACTTTGTTTTCCAGACCAAGTTGGAATTACTACTATAGTTATTGTAGAAGTAGTACAAGGAAGGAAGTTAATGAAACACTGAGTTCATGAGCTCTCAATGAGCATTCTATTGACGTTATTACTAAATACAAATAATAGCGAGTTGTTTTGACTGGGACATGTCTAAGGCAAGCCAATTTTGCCAGTGTTCTGGAATCATAACTACATTCTTTTTCTTACCTGCCACATCTTTATATTTTCTATGTAGTTATGCAAACAGCTGGTGGCTAAAATGCAGGACAGCACATGAAAAGTGACGTGTTTTTAAAGTTAATAGTGCACTGTCAACTGAAAGACATTAAAAACTGCTTTGTATGCTGGATTTCAATTACATAAATATAGCTTGAAATAGAAATTTGGGGATTTGATTTTTTTCAAACCCTGTTATGGCTTACAGTCTATATAATAATTAATCTCAATAACTAAGTGCATCAACTGCAATGGCTGTCTAAAAGTTTACCCTTGGAAATCGACAGCGCTGTCTTCTGAGGGCCTTTATTAATTTTTCACGCTTTCCTTGCTGTAATGAATGAATCCAAATATTTGATGTAGACTGCATTATCCCTATCTATGCAAACCTTTAAGAATGAGATACGTTAAGATTTTACTTACTCATGGCAATTATTTAATCAGTCTTCTGAAATCTATGATAATGATATATTTTATCTGATGTGCACAGTATTTGTCAAGCATATCTTATACAAATATATATATTGGAGATAAAAATGTCAGTGTTCTAATGTGTTATAAACTAGTTTCAAATATTATTATATATAATGGTTTACAGATGTTTGGACTTCTTATTCATAACTTAATGTGGATAGCTAAAAGCTTACTGAAAGAAAATTTCTCAGACTTGATTATGTCTTTGATGACCAATCACTAACTTAGAAACGTGATTTTTTTTCAAAAGCAGAGTCAGGGATTTCCCTTCTTCCTTTACATGTACATTCAAGTGTTTATCCGTAGGCATGTTAAGACTATGAATTTGCATTTGCCACAAACACTCAAGATCAAACGCTTATATCATAGTAATATACTAGCATGCCTTCCCTGCCTGTCATCCTGCCTGTCACACAGTGTGTGTATAATAGGTTTAATACAGGTTTAATAACAGGTGTGCTGAGCATCCTCCAGTTCCTCTCAGTCATTAGGCTAAAGAAAGTAGTGTGGATGTTATTTTGCAAAATGCTTTTTGTTGTCCTTGCCCTTTGGGATGCGTCCTTTTTTATTCTGATTTTTGTCATCGGACTTCGAGGTGCTGAAGTTCGCTCTGCATAGCGTTGGTTAGCTCAGGAATATGTTGGTTACCTTAGCAAATGTGTATTTTGTGTTTGTAACTCTGGGAGGGGCTTTGGCAACAATCCTTACTTTTTGAATGCCAAAGGAAAACAAGCCGTATGGCTGTCATGAGGTAGGGAAGACATTCTTCTGCAGTCCTTGCTTAGGACTATTTACAAGCCTCAGAAGAAGTTTTGAATCCTTTGAATATCATGGTTCAGTTGTGCTGGTCTGTTCAAGTGGGATTGGGCTTTTAAAGCTCAGTCCAATACTACTTTGTTACAGCTTTCATGTTACCTTCTCTCCCTTCTTTAAACAGATATGGTAGGCTGTGGGTTTGGAGAACAACTGCAAAGCCCCTGCAAAGGGCATTTCTTTCTGTTGACAGCAAGGCTGTGCACTGCAATATCCAAAGGAAGAATAGAGCTTATCTTGCAGTTGTGCTGGTCTCATGTCTTGCAGTTAACATGGAATTCGTGATCTATCCTCATTTCTGTTTTTCAAAGTCTTTCACAATACAGGCTTTGAACTGAGGAAAAGATTGGGAGAAAGGAGTGACTGTAGCTGTATTCTCAGGGTAGCTAGAAGATACGCAGCCCTGAGTGAGAGATACTTAAAATCTTAATTTTTGCGTGCATGAAATGTCTGCACATCAACCATAAGATACAACATCTTAAGGAAGTGATAGGCCGACATGTGCCTATATCTGACCTTAAATTGTGCTCTTTTCTCTCTAATAGAAAAGCATATTTCTCGGTATGTAGTCTTTTGATGCGTATTTCTTCTGCTTTTCAGAGAAACTGTTGTCACTTCTACCAGAATATGTTGTTCCTTATACTATACATCTCCTTGCTCATGACCCAGATTATGTCAAAGTCCAGGACATTGAACAACTCAAGGACATTAAAGAGTAAGACTACTTTCAATAATGTTATTTCTAGCATTAAAACCAACATGACTTTATGCTAAGTGAAATGTTGATTCATTGCGGTACCCTGATACTGTGTAGTGCGCATAACAATGGTAGTTATTTCTGTAAAATACTGTGAGAATAGTCTATGTGCATTTTTAGTGCTCTGTTCTGTCTTACAGAGGAACCTTCACCTTCTGCTCATCCTACTTTCGTTTCTTCTTTTTTCATTTATTTTTGAAAGAATTGGTTTCCCAGAGTTGGACTGGTTCAAATTAACAATACTGGTAATACCTGGAGGACACCACTTTCTCAACTGTGCTGTTTAAAAGAATTTCTTTTGCATTTTTATTCACGAGGAGTTCTGCATTTCTCCTTCAGGTGCCTGTGGTTCATCCTGGAAATATTGATGGCTAAAAATGAAAACAACAGTCATGCGTTTATCCGAAAAATGGTAGAAAATATCAAACAGACTAAGGATGCTCAAGGACCAGATGATCCAAAAATGAATGAAGTAGGTGATACTTTTTGATTGGGAATTACATTTAATTCTGGTCTGCTTCTGGAAATGAATTGCTTTTTGGTTTTACACCAACCCTGAAAATGTCTTTTGTATGTGGGAAATAATACTTATATACTGTAATGTTTATTGTAGTTTAGATTACAGTTATTTTCCTATGCTTCAGTAGGTCTTGCATGATTGCAAGGGAGTTGTAATAGTTTAGTCCCGTTGGTATCTCTGTAAGATTATTAAACACTAAAATATATGTAAAATATAATTTTTACTATTTAAATCATCCACTAAAGTGCTTTGTAATTAATTTTAAAAGTGCAAGAGTAAGTTTAGTATAGGAAGAAAAATACATGCACTAGATGTCTCCAGTGTGTGCTGTGTAGTGAATGGATCAAACCCTGATCTTTTTTGAGGTTTTTGCACCACAGAAATGTACTTTTCTGCTTTTCCCACAGAGGTGAGATTTTTGGGTTTCTCTTTCAGCTTAGTCTTTGAAACTGTGGCATACACTGTTCTTAAGTGTAGAAGCATCATAAAAGTTGTGTCTCTTCAGCTGCTGGGCCTCACCACGTGCTTAAACCACAAGTTGCTTTCGTCTTTTGCTCCTGTATTTTAATACCCTGAGATACACAGTTTAAGGTGCAGGCTGTTGTTACATGTTGAAGATGATTGCTTTTGAACTGAGAGTACTTGTAGTTCTGTGCTTAAAATAGACTGTCTATTGTCAAGATGTGCAGTAAACTTCTAAAATGTTGTTTCTTCAGTTTTTTAAATTTTATTATTTGCAGAAACTATACACAGTCTGTGATGTAGCAATGAATATCATTATGTCAAAGAGTACAACATACAGTTTGGAATCTCCTAAAGACCCGGTCCTTCCTGCCAGATATTTTACTCAGCCTGACAAGGTATATGTTAACATTTAATTTTTCTTGAGATATGCCTGTTTTAATCTTTGTTAGTTGTAACTGAGGGGTTTTTTTAATTGTTCTTGTAACTTCTGACTTCTCCCTGTTATAATGTAGTTGCATGTATATATATTTTCATAAATATTTATATATGTGCACACATACTGATTTCTTCCCCCCACTGCAAAATAATGTTCTTCAGGTTTAAAATTTCAAAAGCACAAATGATGTAAAGAAAATCACATAATGGCTGAGGTTGGAAGGGACCACCAGAGGTCATCCAGTCCAACCTTCCTGCTCAAGCAGGGTTACCTAGAGCACATTACTCAGGATTGTGTCCAGGCGACTCTTGAGTATCCTCTGGAGAAGGAGACTTCACAACTTCTCTCAGCAACCTATTCCAATGCTCAGTCACCCTCAAAGTGAAGTTCCACCTCATGTTCAGATGGAACTTCCTCTGTTTCAGTTTATGTCCATTTCCTCTGATCTGGCTGCAGGCACCACCAAGAAGAGTCTGGCCCCATCCTCTTGACACCCTCCCTTCAGATACTTATCCATATTAATCACATCACCCCAGAGCAATCTCTAGGCTGAACAGGCCCAGTTCCCTCAGCCTTTCCTCATATGAAGAGACATTCCAGACCCTTAGTAGCCCCTTCCTGGACTTGCTCCAGCAGCTTCATGTCACTCTTGTATTTGGGACCCCACAACTGGACACAGTGCTCCAGGTGAGGCTTCACCAGGGCTGAGTAGAGAGGGAGGAACATGTACCTCCACCTGCAGGCAATGCTTCCTAATTCAGCCCAGGATACAATTGGCCTTCTTGGCCCCAAGGGCACATAACTGCTAGTTCACAGACAACTTGTTGTCCACCAAGACCCTCAGGTCCTTCTCTGCAGAGCTGCTTTCCAGCAGGTCAGACCCCAGGCAGTACTGGTACATGGGGTTATTCTTCCCCAGGTGCAGGACCCTACACTTACCTTCATGAGTTTCAAAAGGTTCCTCTCTGCCCATCCCTCTAGATCCTTCTGAATGAAGCACAGCACTCTGGGGTATCAACCACTCCTCCCAGTTTTGTATCACCAGCAAACTTGCTGAGGAGGCATTTTATCAGAGTCTGTGTTACAGCAATGAATATCATTATATACATCAACAACCATCCTGGGCAAGTCCTGTCGAGGACTGGAATCTCTCGGTGGCTCTTGCTGCTCTGAGTTGAGGCTCCTGGACGCTGAGCTTCCCCCCAGAAGGTGTCCTCTCTCGAGCTACTCACCTCAGCAAGCATAGACCTCATAGCAGCCTTCCAGTATCTGAAGGGGGCCTCTAAGGATGCTGGGGAGGGACTCTTCATTAGGGACTGTAGTGATAGGACAAGGGGTAACAGGTTAAAACATAAACAGGGGAAGTTTAAACTGGATGTAAGGAAGAAGTTCTTTACTGTGAGAGTGTTGAGGCACTAGAATAGGTTGCCCAGGAAAGTTGCGAATGCTACATCCCTGGTGGTGTTCAAGACCAGGCTGGACAGTGCCTTGGGTGACACGGTTTAGCTGGAGGTGTCCCTGGCCATGGCAGGCAGGTTGGGACTTGATGATATTAAGGTCCTTTCCAACCCTAACTCTTTTATGATTCTATGATTCAGCTATTCAAGTCCAGGAGCTACATTCACCTCTTCTGGAACATTCGTTTGGGTTTCAGCTTTATTCTCAGAAATATGAAGATATTGAAGCCTCTACTAAATTTTCCTGCTGGGAAAATATGTGTGAAAATGCTCAGGTCCTGGGCAAATCACTGTAGAGAGGAGAAATATGATGAAAGTTGTTATGGTTCCATCAGGATGATACGTGGAGGTTTCCTTATCATGGAAACCAGGCTATAGGGTAATGAATTTGCTGTGCAGGATATGACTGCAGAGAATATCCTTCAGCACACTAGTCAGTTATGAAACCAGGCATCTGTCATGCTTGGGAGGGGGCTCCACTGTATCTGAATTGCTAATAATTCCTGCAATTAAATTTGTCTTGAAAAGTGCAATGTCATAGTAAGCAATGGGGAAATTACTGAAGATATACCACAACACCTGTATCTGAAAAGCTCAATTCGTCATCTGTTCGCAGCTCCAGTTTGAAGGAATATCCTGGTTAATCTTTATCCAAGAGATTAATATCCCAGACCTAGTTGTATGTGTTTTCTATACAAATATCTATTGTACAACTACATAAACTATACTTGTAAACACTGTCTCTCCACTCTGCTTCTGTTTTAATACTGTTGATACTACTTTTTTTATTTTCCCTTTTCTGTTCTCAATTCACATAGTTCACTTTTTATGTTTTACGTTTTTTCTAGAAACTTGGTTAATTGTCTGTTCAAGGGGTGAGGATAAATTTCTCGGTCACCTAATTATTCTTCTCACCAGTCTCACAAAGCTTAAATTATGGTTAAGTGATGTAGTTAGATAAGTGACTACAACCTCAAACAGTTACTCCTAGTCTCATACCCAGTAACTAGTGTTGTTATAGCAAACAGCAGCTGGTTTCATGCTATTAATATTTGACAATACGGTTATGTAAATACATGTCAAAGCAGCTTTCCTCCATTTTAGAACAAGCCGGAGGCTTTCTGTTGCTTTTCTTCTTTGTTTCTTATAGCATCACCATTTTAGGCTAGATGGTGTATAAAAGACCTTGCAACCTGCTGAAACTGAATAACTTTTTACTGACATTTACAGAAAATGTTAAATTACTTGGACTTTGTACACTGCAACAGCCCTCAATTACTAATTTGTAGAAAAGCACACAGTACAGAAAAATCTGTTCTGGAACTGCCTCAGGCCCTATGAATATATAAGATTGCAAGAACATTTTGTTGTCCAGCATCCGAGGCAGAAACATCTTTAAAGGTCATGTAGTCTTCTTTTTATTTTCTTGCTCCTTAAAGATTATTTTCTTTTTAATTACTTTTTTTTTTTTTAGATTTTATATATGCCATAGATTAAAGAAAACATATAAACAAAATAACATTTATATAAAGAAAAAAAATAGAGAAAAGCATTAGAGATATGCAATGCCTCAGTTAGTCATACATTATTTCTCTGTTCCATATGCAATGCTGGAAATTTTTTATGTTTGCCCATAGAAGTCAGTGGGTTTTAATAAATGAGGATGCCCACTGTTGAACAGACAACCAGCCTCCTTTTCTACTGTTAAAAGCAGCTTTACAATTTTACAGTTTCCATACAGTATTGACTAATATCCAGTATCTTCACTGCTGTAAGAAAAATGAGAAAAAAACCAAGCAAACAAACCCTGCAAAAATTCTAAGTTTTACAATCAAGGAAAATAAAGTCCATGCAAATATGCCTACTGGACAACAATATATTGGTATGGCATAAAGAACTGTATAGCATAAAGGCCGTTTATTCTTTCAGATTTGGTAGTGACTGCCACTTAGTGTAATAAATTTATTAGGACATAACATAATTGTACCTTGAAACAAAATAAAGTAGAAGTATTAGTTTGTATCTTTGAGAGGGAATACCGTGTTTGAGGCAGCAACAGCTAAATCCATGAAACTGTTGGAAGTGCAGAGACACACGAATTCAAAAATTTGATTGTCAAACCCCTGCTTATGCTGCATTTTAATGTTGGAAATTCCTGATCTCAAGCATGGATCCATACCGGTACAAGAGGTAGGCACCTGTGCTAAAGTGGTCATCTAAAAGGCTTCTACAGACAAGGGAAAGTGCTTACTGTGCCTGGTCAATGTGTTCATCATTGCAAATTAAGAGGTGCAGATTTGGCCTTGTCATGACAAAATGGGGCTCAAATCTGACCTTCTCAGCACTGGGATGCCTCGCGACTGCTTCACATTT